>OY992893.1:48535031-48565031 GCA_963921405.1 Cepaea hortensis
CCCTCCTCCTCCCCTTCCTCCTCCTCCTACCTCCTCCTCCTCTCTCCTCCTCCCTCCTTCCTTTCCCTCCCTCCTCCTCCTTCCTCTACCTCCTCCCCTCCTCTCCACTCCTTCTCCTACCCTCTTCCTCTTCCCCTCCCCTCCTCCCTCTCCCTCCTCCTCCTACCTCCATCCTCCTCCTTCTTCTCCCTCCTCCTCCCTCGCCATCCCTTCTCCCTCTCCTCCTCCCTCTACCTCCTCCCTCCTCCTCTCCCCTCCTCCTCCTCCCTCCTTCCCCTCCTCCCTCCTCCTCCTTCTCCTCCTCCCTTCTTCTCCTCTCCCCTCCTCCTCCTCCTACCCTCTTCCTCTTCCCTCCCCCTCCTCCATCTCCCTCCTCCATCCTCCTCCTCCCTCTTCCTCCTCCTCCCTCTTCCTCCCACTTCCACCTCCTCCCTCTTCCTCCCTCTCCCTCCTCTTCCTCCTCCATCCTCCTCCTCCCTCTTCCTCCTCATCCTTCCTTCTCCTCCCTCCTCCTCCCCTTCCTCCTCCTCCTACCTCCTCCTCCTCTCTCCTCCTCCCTCCTTCCTTTCCCTCCCTCCTCCTCCTCCCTCTACCTCCTCCCCTCCTCTCCACTCCTTCTCCTACCCTCTTCCTCTTCCCCTCCCCTCCTCCCTCTCCCTCCTCCTCCTACCTCCATCCTCCTCCTTCTTCTCCCTCCTCCTCCCTCGCCATCCCTTCTCCCTCTCCTCCTCCCTCCTCTTCCTCCCTTCTCCTCCCTCCTCTTCCTCCCTCCTCCCTTTTCCTCCCTCTACCTCCTCCGTCTACCTTCTCCCTCCTCCTCCCTCCTCCTCCTTCCTCCACATCCCTCTTCCTCCTCCTCCCTCCTCATCATTCCTCCTCCTCCTCCTCCCTCCTCCTTTTATCTCTACCTCCCTCCTCCTTATCCCTCCACCTCCACCCTCTTCCTCCTCTCTCCTCCTCCTCCCTCCTCCTCCCTCTCCCACCTCCTCCTCCCCCTCCTCCTCCTGCGTTCTCCTTCTCCCTCCTCCCTCCTCCTCCTTCTCCCTCCTCCTCCCTCTTCCTCCTCCTTCACCCTCCTCCTCCCTCCTCCTCCCTCCTCCTGCTCCTTCCTCCTCCCTCCTCCTCATACCTCTTCCTCCTCCTCCCTCCTCCTCACTCCTCCTCCTTCTCCTCTTTCCCCTCCTCCTCTTAATCCCTCCTCCTCCCTCCTCCTCCCTCCTATTCCTCCCTACTCCTCCTCCTCCCTCCTCCTCTCTCCACCTATCTCTTCCTCCCTCCTCCTCCTCCCTCCTCCACTCTCTTACTCCTCCCTCCTCCCTCTTCCTCCTCCTCCCTCCTCCTCCCTCCTCGCCCTCCTCCTTCCTCCTAATCACTCCTCTTCCTTCCTCCTTCGCCCTCCTCCTCCCTTCTCCTCCTCCCCCTCCTCCTCCTCCCCTCCCCCTCCTCCCTCCGCCCCCTCATCCCTCCTCCTCCCTCCTCCTCCTTCTTCCTCCCTCCTCCTCCTCCCTCCTCCCCCTCCTCCCTCCTCCTCTCTCTCCTCATCCCTCCTCCTCCCTTCTCCTCCTCCCTACTCCTCCTCTCTCTTCCTCCCTCCTCCTCCCTCTACATCATCCCTCCTCCCTCCTCCTCCCTTCACATTCCTTCTCCTCCCTCTTCCTCATCCTCCCTCCTCATCCTCCCTCCTCCTCCCTCCTCCTCATCACTCCTCCTCCGTCCTCCTCCTCTCTCCTCCTCCTCTCTCCTCCTCCTCCCTCTACCTCCTCCCTCCTCCCTCCTCCTCCCTTCACATTCCTCCTCCCTCTTCCTCCTCCTCCCTCCTCATCCTCCCTCCTCCTCCTCCTCCTCCCCCTTGTTCTCTTCCCTCCTCCTCCTCCCCCTCCTTCTCCTCCCTCCTCCTTCTCCCTCCTCCTTCTCCCTCTTCCTCCCTCTTCCTTCTCCCTCCGCCTCCTCCCTCCTCCTCCTCCTCCCTCTCCCTCCTCCTCCCTCTCCTCCTCCTCCTCCCTCCTCCTCCTGCGTTCTCCTCCTCCCTCCTTCGCCCTCCTTCTCCCTCTTCCTCCTCCTCCACCCTACTCCTCCTGTCTCCTCCTCCTCCCTCCTCTTCCCTCCTCCACTTCCCTCTTCCTCCTCCCTCCTCCATTTACCCAAGACAGACAGACAGACAGACAGATAGTTGGGAACGGGATCTTATATGACTACTTATATGATTTAAATTAGATGCTCTCTACCATGGGCTGGGCCGGGTCAGACAGACAGACAGATAGATAGATAGACAGACAGACAGACAGTCGGGAACGGGAACTTATATGACTACTTATATGAATTAAATGAGATGCTCCCCACCAGGAGTTGGGCGATGCCGGGCCGGGTCAGAAAGACAGACAGATAGATAGTCGGGAACGGGAACGGGAGCTTACATGACTACTTATATAAATTATATGAATTAAATGAGATGCTCCCCACCAGGGTCTGGGCGAAGCCGGGCCGGGTCAGCTAGTACTATTATAAATTTAAAAGATATAAGAGTAATTACCATTGAGGGACGTAACATCAATACTATTAGGTACGCTTATGATATAGTACTGAATGCAGACAACGATCAGGACCTGCAACATTTAGTAGATGTTGTTGTTGCACACACAGTGAACAACCAGTATTAGAATTAAATTGTAAGAAGACAGAGATTATGGCCGCCTCTAACCAGACATAAATGCCACAATGTAATATGGGTATATCGTGTGAGAAACATGACCGCACACGCTTATTTCACGGCACATGATGGTGATGACTCTTGTACTTAGTGACTTGTATTCCTCACATTATTTTACACCTTTGTTATCCATCTGTGTAAATGTATGTTTTTGTGCATACACATGTGTGTATTTGTTGTAGGGCAATTAGCAACACTGTTTTACTGTGTGGCTGTCTAATAACACCGCATCCTTGACCATATTTAACAGTATGGTCTTGTTCTAATAAATTAATATATTATGATTTACATACAGGTAAACTACAGCAGAGTGTACAATTTTTTTGAATTTGCCGAGGATTTTGACAATTATCCAGCCTTTGATGTTTCAAACTGTTATCGAAATAAGATTGGATTTGAAATCACATTTCCAGGTTAGTAATGGCGCGTATAATCCTGACCTTCTCTGACAATATGAGAACTACTGCACGCATCATACCTCTTATTTGATCATGTTCATACAATTATATCGGTTCATGTCCAGTAGAGACAATAATTAAGACATCAGTTTAACTGTAATGCAGAATATTCATCATCACCATCACGTGTCTTATCAAATGATGTAGCTATTATTGTGTTTTCATATATTTTGGCCCTTATTGTTCGGTATCAATTCTATTGTTTCTCTATGCCACGGTCTTAGACCACCCAGCACTATTTCTCTTGGTTTGCATTTGCCTCTTCTACCGCAGACCAATCTAGTCATCGCGTTGTTCTCTAATGCCTCTTTTCTCATTGTGTGACAAATGAACACAATTTGCCTCTTTTTAGATTTGCCTGTAATGTTTTAATTTAAGTAGCCATTTTTAGTCAATCGTTGTTTGTTTCTCTGGCAGTAAAACGTATTAGTAACATACAGCCTGCCTTTAACTATGAATGTCGTATGTTCAGTTTTACATCTTGCCATTCGGGTCATGGGCGCAATTTTTCTGGAGATTCCTGTGAATTGTTGCTGGGGCCACGGAGTATATGAGTTTACGGGTTTACGGAGTTCATGAGTGCAATTCGTCTGGCGATTCCTGTGAACTGTTAATCAGGCTACGGAGTTTATGCTCTAGTAACGCTTTTGGCAAGAAAACTGAGCCTGTGGGATTAGAGCCTGGTGCAATGAAGTTGACTGAACCATGTGAGATTAGAACCTAGTTTGATGAAGTTGACTGAACCATGTGAGATTAGAACCTGGTGCAATGAAATTGACTGAACAATGTGGGATTAAAACCTGGTTTGATGAAGTTGACTGAACCACGTGGGATTAGAACCTGGTTTGATGAAGTTGACTGAACCATGTGAGATTAGAACCTGGTGCAATGAAGTTGACTGAACCATATGAGATTAGAACCTGGTGCAATGAAGTTGACTGAGCCATCTGAGATTAGAACCTGGTGAAATGAAGTTGACTGAACCATGTAAGATTAGAACCTGGTGCAATGAAGTTGACAGAACCACGTGAGATTAGAACCTGGTGCAATGAAATTGACTGAACCATGTGAGATTAGAACCTGGTGCAATGAAGTTGACTGAACCACGTGGGATTAGAACCTGGCGCAATGAAGTTGACAGAACCACGTGAGATTAGAACCTGGTGCAATGAAATTGACTGAACCATGTGAGATTAGAACCTGGTGCAATGAAGTTGACTGAACCATGTGAGATTAGAACCTGGTTTGATGAAGTTGACTGAACCACGTGGGATTAGAACCTGGTGCAATGAAGTTAACTGAACCATGTGAGATTAGAACCTGGTTTGATGAAATTGACTGAACCATGTGAGATTAGAACCTGGTGCAATGAAATTGACTGAACCATGTGAGATTAGAACCTGGTGCAATGAAATTGACTGAACCATGTGAGATTAGAACCTGGTTTGATGAAGTTGACTGAACCACGTGGGATTAGAACCTGGTGCAATGAAGAAAACTGAGCCATTTGAGATTAGAACCTGGTGCAATGAATTTGACCCTTTTTCCATAACCAGCAGCACAGGGTCTGTGTGATGTTTTTCAGTACTTTATTTATGACAATAAACTAAAGTAGCTTATTACATAAGAGACTTTTTATTTTCTGAAATATTAGCTGCTCATAAGTGTTCAAAGATTATCTGAAATAATTAACAGCTGTCATTGCATGTTTTAAATATTTTACTTGTAATTTCTGCTGTCTATATTTTAGGATCAGGTGATGAGTTCACAGCTGCTTCAATCCATACTAGCTTGGCTGAGGCCATGAATGTATCAGTAATTCGTGTTGGCGGAATTAGCATTAGTAGTGATGAGAATAATGCATATATCAATGCCTATGTGCTGCCAACCACTGCAATAGGTAATTCATTTTTATTTAAATCATAAGAAGTAATTTACTATTGTTATGTATCATTTGCATGATAAAGTACACACAATAGATTTTTCTTGACTATATAGCCCCAAAGTTAACCCATAATCATACTTTGGGTTTCCAGGGTCAGGAGACCCCTTGGTGGGATGGGATCCACTTGATTATATTCTAGTAAGTTGCCAGTTGATGAATATTGCTCAGAGAATTCTAAGAAAGACCACATAAGCAAAAGATCAAAACGTCAGTGAACTCCTCTTTGCTGAAGCTTAGGTTCCATCAGTGATTCTACAGAAAATGACAGTTGAAAAGAGGAAAAAAGGCAGGAAAAAATAGAAAAATAGCTACAGCTTAAAATAACACAAAATGACCCACAATAGATCGACAGCAAATGTATTGTATCTCGTACATAAAAACAAGAGACCTGTGAAGACACATACACCGAAATAAATATGATAAGAGAAGGCAACAACGCCTGGCAGCTATTGGCAATATTGAAGGTTGTAAGCCGGATACAAACTACATATCGTTATAACGTGATAGTGATGACATTATAAGAAAGCTAATATGTTCAGCAGCGTCTTTGCCAGTGTCTATAAAACACAGCAGAGAAAAAGGTTAAACGAAAGCCTGTCTACAATCGATCTATCTCCAACTGGCTACCGATGTGAAGTACTTGTCAATCTTGAAGGTATCCTGCTCCTTGATTCTTGACTCATCCGGTACAGTCAGTTCAGTCAGCATTAACTGCCGAGCCGTCAGTGTCAGATTATTTCTGTAACCTCCGTATTACTTTGGTGTATACGTAATGGCCTCTTAGGTCTACCGTTATTTTCAAGTATTCTTCGCTATGCAGGTTGGGTTTCAAGTTTGCAGCGTAATGAACTCTACCATCTGGTTTCTGCCCAGGCTATGGTACGCCTGTTTCATTTGCATTCTTGATACATCCACCATGGCTTCCAGTTCAGTGAGTATGTTGTTGTGGCGCCATGTGAATGAACCTTGCCCAAGGTATACCTTGTGTGCAGACACAAAATGACAGACGGTCAGCCTCTCTCAACAGAAGGAGCATGCCTTGTTGTCGGACATTACTCATTTGACTATTATGACAGCTGATGGTAGGACATCTTAATCTAACAATGAAGCTTAATTGCAATGGTGCCATATGTCTTTCCACATCATGGACTGTTGCCGTGCGCCTTCCCAAAATGGTCTTTTAATGACTGCTGCAAGGTCAACTGCACTCTCTTGTTGTCTTCTCTTTCGCGGGTCACCAGAATAAACATATCTCTGCATTCCCTGGCCAAAGCCTTGGACCACAACTGGACATGGCATTGATTACCGCAGCCATGCCCAATTTTCGGGGTATACCCCACCACTTCCTGGTTTAAGTGATCCATGGGTAGTATTGACGTTGCCACTTTCTACTTCCTTTGTGTTTGATTCGGGTTTGGGAGCCACATACCTTTTTGTCAGGGGACTCGCATGCTAAGTATCCCTTCTGGTCAGAGCCAAGGCCAACAGTTTACTCCTCAGTCTCATCACATTTTGAGCTGTGGAAACTCAGCTACATATACTATCTTGACCCATACACACACTGAATATGGAGACACTATTAAAAGAATACCTCTCAGGTTCAATCAATCAATAATGTGCCATGCCGGAAAGCGTGGGTGGTCATGACTCGACATTTCACTCGATCACCAGAGTCGTGGATCAGAACAGTGTTCCTGTCTCGACCATGGCCAGTGGCTAAGCCATCCAAGTATTTAATTCTTGGTCTTCCCTTTAGTCTCCTCCCTTCGATCTTGCCATTTGTCACCAAGTTCTCCAATTCATTTCTTCTCATAACATGCTCAAAAATTTTGACTGTCTACGTCTAAAGGCTCTAATCAGTTTACGATCTTCATTTGTTTCTTGTAGGTCTTGTTCATTGGTTTTTCTATATGTCGATGGTATTCTTTGCATTTACCTAAGAAACAACATTTCCACAGCCATCAGATGTTTTTCAGCTTGTCAGCTCATTGTCCACGTTTCACATCCATATAAAAGTACAGGTTCAATGTAGCACATCAACACTCTTTTTCTCGTTTCAATTGATATCATTTTATTGGTCAGTATGTTTTTCATCTTGAAAAGGCTACCTTCGCAATGGCAATTCTTGTTCTAATCTCTTCAAGGCATTTCCCATCAGATGTTATGACTGTTCCGAGATAGCTGTACCGATTCACTTGTTTAAGAATATGCCCATTTACTTGTATATTACATTGTGGTATTTCGTTCTTCCTAGTGACGACCATAATCCGTGTCTTCTTACAATTCAAATCTAACCCTAGTTGTTCACTGTGTGCAACAACCGCATCTACTAAATTTTGCAGGTCCTGTTCTTTGTCTGCAATCACGACTGTATCATCCCCCAATGTTGGTTCCTTCCATATCTTCTATATATCTGAAAATATTTTCACTGTACAGGGGGAAAAAAAGATCTGGAGATATTATAGATCCCTGTCTCACACGTCTCTTAATTGGCTGATATTGACCTACTTCATTATCAATTCTTATGGCAGCTTTTGTTTCCAATATATGTTTTGTACAAGTCTAAGGACTTTTCCGTCAATTTGTAGATCTTCAAGCATCCTTATCATGTGGACGTCTCACTTTATCAAAAGCCTTTGTGTAGTCAATAAAGCAGAGGTGTAGATCTTTGTTTTCTTCTATAGAACGTCCAATTACTGTTCTCAGTATGTACACAAAATTTACTGTACCCTTGCCTTCTACAAACCCACATTGTTCCTCTCCTATTTCATGTTGTATTTTCTTCCTAGCTCTTTGCATGATAATTCTTAACAAAATCTTCGTGATGTGACTCATTATAACAATTGTTCGATGTTGATCACATTCAAAGGCTCCTAATTTCTTCGGGATTGCAATAAATACAGAATTACATAATTCATGAGGTATAACTCCAGTATCATATATGGTATTCAGGAGTCTGGTAACTTTATCTATTCCGTATACTTCTAAAGCATTAATAATCTCTGTTGTGATGCTGTCTGAACCGGGGGGTCTTGCTAGATTTCATATGATTAAGAGCATTTTGAACCTCCATCTTCAAAATTGACATTCCTTCATTATTATTTTTAATAGCATACTGTTCTTCTCTGTTATCATCATAAAGGTTTTTCACATAATCTGACCATACATGTAAAATCTGAACTTTTTCTATTATGATTTTTCCATCCTTTGTCTTTAGGCAGCCTGCTAATGTATGTGTTCTTTGATTAGTAAGCTCCTGAATTGTTTTGTGCATTAGTTTGATATTTTTACTGCTGTGTTATTTTTCAATTTCTATGAATTTTTTCTCGAGCCATGCTTCTTTTCCCTCCTTACATTATGTTCTGACTTGTCTGTGAATTTCTTTATATTTGACAGGATTATTTTTGTTCTGTCTTCTTGTTTCCATTAGCTGTAAAAAAAAATTCAGTCATCCATGTCTGACGACCCACTTTCGTTAATTATGGAATAGTTTTTTCTGCAGCTAAACTGATTGAATTCTTCATCATTTCCCATTGATCATCCACATCTTAAAATAGGATCTCTAGATAAGACAATACATCAAATTTGTTCTTTACTTCTATATTTAAATTATATCGTATTTCTTTGTCAGTTTTCAATTTGCACAAATCATATTTAGTGTTTCCGGTTGTAAACATACAAAATACATTTAGTCACAATGTGTATGCACATGTGCAGCAAACATTTCTACTTAACTTAACCTCCGTTAACTTTAACGCTTTACGCCATCTTGAATCAAGAGCATGCATCCCAGATCTGTACCACATTTTGGCATGTTCTCGTAGCCATTTATTCACTGCAGTAATCACTCCCTCGTTGTCTTCAAACTTTGTCCCACGGATAGCATTCTTAAGGGCATCAAAAAGATGGAAATCAGATGATGCAAGATCTGGACTGTAAATTGTATGGGGCAGTACGTTCCACCACATTTTATCGATTGCCTCCCGTGTTTGTAAACTTGTCTGAGGTCGCGAATTGTTGTGAAGGAGAAGCAGTTGCTCTCGATTCTTTTGAAGTCTAACCATGCAGTAACAACGACTGAGTTTTGTGAGTGTTTTTATGTCAATTTCCGAATTGATGTTTCCACCATTTTGCAGCACATCCACGAGAATAATCCCATCAATGTCTCTATGATCAACAATGCTATAATAATTATCTGCTTATAACGTACGTCATTAATATCTGCCAAGTCAACTTTTTGTGTCGCGGTTAGAAGTTGTTTACAGAAGTGAAATTTGGTATACACCTTCAAGAGATTATAACTTAAATTAGTGCAAAGTTTTGCTTCTATCTTTATCATTAGCTGATATAATAATTGTGGTGCATAACCTTCTTACCTACACTCGTATTTCTAATAGGAAGAACAATCCACTGTCAGATAGCACTCTGCTACAGAAGTATCACATAACAGGGACCTCATGGGAAATGAGAAGCCTGGTATACTTGCTGAAATATGAGCAGCACAGTAGCCAGGGGACAGATAGACCAGCTCTTATAGTTAGCGAACAGTCCAATACATTATCAGAAACAACAAAAGATAATAGTAGGCAAACAGCTGAGTGTGAAATGTTTCAATTCAACTATGGATTGCTGTTAGAAAGCATGAGAAGAAGATGGGAAAAAGAAACAGTGAGTCGAATTATTGTAATAAATATGTCCCACCCAAAAGCCAGTAACAATGTCTATGGCTTTAGCAGCAAGAACCCAGAGCCTAATTTATTAATTTCAAACAGTGCATGCTAGAATCAACAGCCATCTAAACTCTGTCAGTCCCCAATATGCACCCTTGTGCAGACATTGTTCTCACCATTATGAAGCCATTTACCACATTCTCTTAAAATATCCAACACTTTCAAACATTAGGGGAAGACTCTTACAGCCACCTCCAACAGTTAGAAACTCACTCTATGGGGCACCGCAACAGCCCCAGAAAGCCTGCACCTTCATTAGAATGTCAATGAATTGCCACGAATAGACAACCCAGCAACATTAGGATCAACTACAACAACGATAGTATGTGTTATTCTGGTACACACACATTTATATCCTAAAGGTTGTCACAATGTCCATGCACTGCGATGAGAGTCTCTTTGTGTGACCTTGGTCAAGAACAAGCAACAATTGAACAAGCAACTAGAAAGTCGAATAGATGCCCTGGAGATGTGGATATACAGATGAATATGTCGTATTTCATGGAAACAAAAACAATCAAATGCAGAGATTCTAGAAAAAATGGAAATGAAGAGAGAGAGAGTTGATGAAAGTAATAAAGAGGAAGCAAGTGAAATATTTCGGCCACGTTAAAAGACATGATACTCTTATAAAAACCATACCGGAGGGCAAGGTTGAGGGCAAGCGAGCAAAGGGTGGACAACGATACAAGTGGGAAGATAACATCAAGAGATGGACGAACATCAGCCTGACAGAATGTACAGTCAGGGCGAGAGACTGACATAGTTGGAGATCCATTGCAGCTAATTTTCATAGTGGAGACGGCACCTGATTGATTGATTGATTGATTGGTCGGGAAACTGAAGTACGTATGAAAGCGATCCTTTACCAAAGCTCAACCGAAGCTAAAGTAGAATCATTTGAATCTCTTGTCGTACACATTTTATAATTCAAATAACGCAAGAGCATGTGCATAATAAAGGTTGCTCATTAAAAAAAAAAACTTTGTTTACAGCACAGTTTAGGAAAGAACCCACTTTTGTTTTGGGACAAGACACTGATAAAGTAATGAAGGGAATAACGACTGCAGATGATTGTGCTGTCTTTTGCAATACTAACACTGACTTTCTTTGCGAGGGGTTTCAGTATTGCGAGTATGATGGATTTGCATGTGGGTAAGTTACTTTCATGCTAACAGGTTACAACATCTACCAGACATTGCTAAACATGCATGTTAAACATGCATGAATACTTGACAGTTTATGATTCTGACTAATGCACTTGGTGGCCAGCCCAGTTACCCTTAATGTGAGTTCATTTATGGCCATATATTCAAGCGAAAAGTCAGGTCTTAGTCATATATGATTGATCTACCGCAGTGGTTCTCAACCTTTTTTTGACCCATGCACCCCTTCACCATATGTTCAGAATGTCATTCCCCGCCTTTCGTATTTTCTCCCTATAACCCCCCCTCCCTTTTTTTTTTTTACATAGTAAACGTAAAAATGGAAGCTAAATTTAATAACACATACTAGAACAAGTCTAGATGTCTACATAAAACGTGATTTGTGGGTTTACTTACATTATAAAACGAATTTCAGAACAGCAAGAAGAACAGAACCGTAAAGTATGGAGGGACAAACAATATCAAGTAATCGATTCTTGTAATAACGCTATCTTTAAATAATCTTAATTCCCCGCTGAAAACCCTAAAATTTCCCCCTGGGGGAAATTCCCACCGGTTGAGAACCACTGATCTACCGTATGGCAACAGACGGTACTATCCACTTTCTGTTAGCGCCGTATGATGGGCGAAGCACACCATACCCTACACCCTGCATTATGCCGAAGGTTTCTTGTGGAGTAGCGCAAATGGGACGTATAAGTCTTACATTAGTACGAAGAAATGCAACCTACAGACTAAATGCCATGGCAGGGTTGACAAGGTCCTAAGACTTGTTTTGCAACTGGTCTAGGGTGGAAGCTCCAACAGACGGACAGTTAGAGCATTGCTTTGATAATCTGGCAAATACTTCAGCGTTATCTTTCCCCTGGAGTAAACTAGGTAGGCCGAGAGACAGATCATGCTGCATATTATAACCCAGGCGTTGAGCAATGGAGAGGTATAACTCCATTTTACAAACTGTCGCCTATCATGACGGCAAGGTGTCAGTCAGTCATATTCAAGTAAGACTTAGCTTCGTTATATAGCAACCAGAAAATATTTCAGGAAGAGTAGGCAGTTGGTGTCATTCTGGCCACACTATGCACAGAGTTCTGTTTTATGACGAAAATATGAGGCTGCAATCCCATCTAAATTTGTCAAAATGTTATGAAAGTATGGAGTTGTAATCCCATCACATTGTGCCACATTCGTATGAAAGTGTGGGGCTTCAATCCCATCACAATGTGCCACACTGGTATGGACGTATGCGGCAGCAATTCCATCACAATGTTCCACACTGGGATGCAAGTATGAGGCTACACTATTATTGCAATGTGCCACATTGGTATGAAAGTATGGGGTAGCAATCTCATCACAATGTGTCACACTGGGATGGAGGTATGGGGCAGAAATCCCATCACAATATGCCACATTTGTATGAAAGTATGGTGTAGCAATCTCATCACAATGTGTCACACTAGGATGGAGGTATGGGGCAGAAATCCCATCACAATATGCCACACTGGTATGAAAGTATGGGGCTGTAATTTTATCACAATGTGTCATACTGGGATGGAGGTATGGGGCAGAAATCCCATCACAATATGCCACACTGGCATGGAGGTATGGAGAAGAAATCCCATCACAATACGCTACACTGGTATGAACATATGGAGCTGTAATCCCATCCCATCGGTCTCCGTGACGATGGTGTTGCGAACAAGATTCGTAATGCCGCTTAGCCGAGTTCGAAACACATCGGTGACCGATTTGGCAGCAGACCGTGTCACGGTGGTTTTAACATGTTGGTATGAGAGCCGGTCGTACAGAAAGCAATGACAAACTATTGAACGTAAAACTTGCCAAGACATCAACAGCGGCGGTATAATGCTGGTGTTGACTGCAATGTCCTATAACGGATCTGCAACTTAAAAAAGAAAAATTGGTATGGAAGTATGGAGCTGTAATACCATCCGAATGTGCCACATTAGAATGAAAGTATGGGGCAGCAATCCCCTCTCAATCTGCCACATCGATACGAAAGTATGGGGCTGCAATCCCATCACAATATTCCACATTGATATGAAAGTATGAGGCTGCAATCCCATCACAATGTGCCACATTGGTATGAAAGTATGGAGCTGCAATCCCATCACAATGTGCCACACTGGTATGAAAGTATGGAGCTGCAATCCCATCACAATGTGCCACATTGGTATGAAAGTATGGAGCTGCAATCCCATCACAATGTGCCACACTGGTATGAAAGTATGGAGCTGCAATCCCATCACAATGTGCCACATTGGTATGAAAGTATGGAGCTGCAATCCCATCACAATGTGCCACACTGGTATGAAAGTATGGAGCTGCAATCCCATCACAATGTGCCACATTGGTATGAAATTGAGCTGCAATCCCATCACAATGTGCCACATTGGTATGAAAGTATGGAGCTGCAATCCCATCACAAAGTGCGGCATTGGTATGAAAGTATGGAGCTGCAATCCCATCACAATGTGCCACACTGGTATGAAAGCCGCTGTACTTTACCTTCTACCTGTGCTTGCTACTTGTACACAGCGTTTCCTGCTATGGGCCTGTATACCATAATATTTTGTAGGCCTGAATAAAATTTGGTGGGACTGCGGTAAAGCTGTGGAAATGTAAACAATATAAAATAACACAAAGCAATGCAGCTTTGGCCGGTCTCTCTGGCTGTGGGGTTATAACACTTTCTCTCTGTAATCCCGTTTATCACGCAGAGTCTCGCAGCGGAGCGAGAACTGAGGTGGTTCGACCCCCGCTCGTGACTTGCGGATACTGAGCCGGCCGCTCAGAAAGCAATGGCAAACTACTGAGCGTAATCTTGCCAAGAGATCAACAGACAGCTGAAAGATGCTGCTGTTGACAGCTAAGTCCTGTAAAAGGATACGCAAAACATTAATGCAGCTTTACATAACAGAAATACGACACATACAGGACGTTGCGGTGACTAGCCTTCGTCAGCAAACAAATACATGCACGAAACACAACATATAGTACATGAGAAGATCCTCCAGTGACTACATTAAGGCATAAGGACGGGATGAGAAGAACAAAAAGATGGAAAAAAAAAATGAGAGAAATGATGAGAAAATGAAAATATGACGAAATGTTGCTACTTAATTCAGAGTCCGAAGCTGTACTGCTACCACGAATGTATTCTTTATCATCAATTATACATAGCCGTGGGAGTCTGTGGGTTATGGGGACCGAGGTAGGGGATGTTAGTAGTATGGGACGTAAGTTTCAGTTAGGATTTGGTGGAGCCTCCACCGATGACCTTGACCTCGGCTGATTGAGGTCAATCCTCCTAGGTCCTGTAGCGGGTGGCTAAGGGGCAATAACTAGGTCACATCTAAGGGAGATAATTCTAAGAATTATGTTTCTTAGGGCAGATAACTATTGAGTAGATGTAATTATTAAAAAAAAAATAATAAATAAAAATAAAAAAAACGACCAGGCGAGGGGTGGAGGGGGAGGGGTTGAGGTGGAGCTCGTGGGGTGGGAAAATTCGGTTCGGATTTGAACACTATCATCATATGGGATAAAAATGAAAACCTTGAAAAGTAAAGATGGCCAGTATTATTGGGTGTAGTGGGTATAGCTTAGTGAAATTCGGTGTTAAGGGGTGGGTAGCGGTTATTAGTGATCTGTAGAGGGATATAATGGCCTATACACGATCATCATATGGGTTACAAATGAAAACCTTAAAATGTAAAGGTGGTCGGTGTTATTGGTTGCTGTGGGTATGGCTTGGTGTCATTTGTTGATAAAGGGTGGGTAGCGGTTATTAGTTATGTTTAGAGGGATGTAATGGCCTATACACTATTATCATAGGCATACAAATGACAACCTTAAAAAGTAAACATGATAGGGATTATTGCTTGTAGTGGGTACGGAATAGTTATTAAATGTCAAGGGGTGGATAGTGATTATTATTGATATGTAGAGGGTCATTGTGGTATATACACTATTACCATACGGGTACAAATTAAAACATTAAAAAGTACAGATGGTCGGTATTATTGGTTGTAGTGGGTACGGCGTAGTGTTATTCGTTGTCAAAGGGGTGGCTAGTGGTTATTAGTGATATGAAGAGGGACGTAGTGGTATATACACTATTAGCATACGGGTACAAATGAAAACCTTAAAAAAAGTACAGATGGCCTGTATTATTGGTTGCAGTGGGTACGGCATTGTGGTATTCATTGCCAAGGGGTGGATAGTGGTTATTAATGATATGTAGAGTGTTCTAGTGGTATATACACTATTAGCATACGCGTACAAATTAAAACCTTAAAAAAGTATAGATGACATGTATTATTGGTTGTAGTGGGTATGTCTTAGTGAAATTAGACGTTAAGGGGTGGGTGAGTGCATGATTAGCTAGACAAGTGCTCGAACCCTAACATCATACGATTTCAGATCGTTAAATAAAAACCTCAAATCTCTCTCTCTCTCTCTCTCTCTCTCTCTCTCTCTCTCTCTCTCTCTCTTTCTCTCTCGCTTCTTTTTTACCCGTTAGGTTGGTCCACCAAGTGTATTTCCAATTTCATTATCTCTCCTTGTGTCTATGAGCGCTTATGGAAATGTCCCGAATGCTGTGATGTCGGTTCCTAAATCAATCAATCAATCAATCAATCAATCAATCAATCCTTGTGTCTTTAGGGTCTTTGCATCGTTAACCATAAACCCAATTCCAAGACCAATATATGTTCTCAGACTTGTCTGCTTAGTGCCACACTTCACAGCTAGACAAAACTACAGCTTCTATGTACCACTTCAACATTCAAATAAGAAAATATGTTAACCAAAATGGAAAAAATAGCAGTCAAACTTATAAATATCTCGGCCAAATTTATGAAAAGTAGGAAACATTATTAACTAAATGTGGGAAAAAATATTGTCCAAAGAGAGGAATATTTCAACTAAACTAATAAATAGCCAAACTTATGAAAAGTAGGAAGATTCTCAGCCAAATTGGAAAACGTTATGCCAGATACAGAAATATCTCACCCAAACTTATGAAAAGTAGGAAACTTTGTTATCCAAAGGGGAAAAACCTAGGTCAAGTAGGAAAATCTGTTAGCCAAATGTGAAAAATATCGGTCAAATACAGAAATATCTCAATCAAACGAATAAAAAATAGGAAACTTGTTAACCAAACGGGAAAGATATTGACCAAGTAGGAAAATGTGTTAGTCAAAGAGGAATAATATTGAACAAGTAACGAAACACATCGTTCAAACTTATGAAAAGTAGGAAACTTTGTTAACCAAATGTGAAAAAATATCAGCCAAAGTGAGAAATATCTCGTCCAAACTTATAAAAAGTAGGAAAATTGTTGACCAAATGGGAAAAAGTTAGGCCAAATACAGAAATATCTCAACAAAACTTATGAAAATTAGGAAACTTTGTTAGCCAAAGGGGAAAAGCTTAGGTCAAGTGGGAAAAATATGTTAGCCAAATGGTAAAAAAAATATCAGCAAAAGAGAGAAATTAACATTAACTAACTAATTAAAATTAACATTAATTAACAATTAAATTTTCTATTTATTGTTTCCAAATTAAATGTTTCATGTAGAAATTTAATTGTTAAATTTTGTACAATTTTATTGTTGAAATTTTATGTTTTCCTTCATCGATAGTGACTTATTACATAAGTAACATTTAATTTTATGAAACACAGCTGTTGTTTGCAGAGGGGACAGACGATTATCTCTAGTAGGTTGGAAATTTGCCCAGTAAGCAGAAAACCGGTTGTGATGTGATCATAGGAAATGTTAGTGTTAAGTGGTATGAAACGTTGAAAGTCAGTTAGAAGATGAGGTAGATGGTATTCAAGGGGTCAATAAGGCAGACGTGGTTTTAAGAAAAGGTCGACTTCATAACAGACACTGCTGGTTGGCTGGAGACTTGACGCTATTGCGGATGTGAAATGACAACGTGAGATATGTTTCCCATTTGGTTAAGAAATTTTCCTACTTTTTATAAGTTTGGCTGAAATTTTCTCAAAATGTTTAATCTTTGGTTAACCAAGTTTCCTACTTTTCATAAGTTTGGCTGCGATATGTTTAAGGTTAGTTGAAATTTGGCCACAATTTTTCACATCTGGACCAAAAAATTTCCAACTTTTCATAAGTTTGGATGAAATATTTCTTTACTTGACCAAAAATTTTCGCATTTGGTTAAAAAAAAAGTTTCCAACTTTTTATAAGTTCGGTTGAAATTTGGTCAAACATTTCACTTTTGGTTAACAAGGTTTCCTACTTTTTATGAATTTGGCTGAAATTTGACCAAACTTTTCACATTTGGTTAACAAAGTTTCCTATTCTTCATGAGTTTGGTTGAAATTTGGCCAAACGTTTCACATTTGGTTAACAAAGATTCCCACTTTTCGTAAGTTTGGCTGAGATATTTATAAGTTTGTTTGTAATTTGGCTTAGATTTTTCACTTTGGTTAACAAAGTGTCCTAGTTTTTATAAGTTTCGTTGAGATTGTTCATATTTGTTTAACAAATTTTCCTACTTTTTATGAGTTTGAGTGAGATATTTCTCTCTTTGGTCGATACTTTTTTACACGTGATTAACAAAGTTTTCTACTTTTCATAAGTTTGGTGGAGATATTTATAAGTTTGGTAGGAATATTTCTGTAATTGGGCAATAGTTTTATTACTTTGGTTAATGTATTTTCCTACTTCGGTCAACATGTTCCTTAGTTAGATCAATATTGTTCCCCTTCGACTAACACATTTTCCTATATTTTATAAGTTTGATCTAGATCGTTCTGTGCTTGACCAACATATATTCCCCCTTTTTATAAGTTTGGTTAAAATATTTCTGTATTTGAGCGAACTTTTCCCCATTTGGCTGACAACATTTTCGTATTTTTTATAAGTTTAGTTGAATTATTTCTCTCTTTGGGCGACATTTTTCACATTTGGTTAACAAAGTTTCCTACTTTTCATGAGTTTGAACGATGTATTTCGTTACTTATTCAATATTTTCCGTCTTTGACTAACACATTTTCCTACTTGGTCAATATCTTTCCAGTTTGGTTAACAATTTTCCTACATTTTATTCGTTTGATTGAGATATTTCTGTGTTTGGCCGGCATTTTTCACATTTGGCTAACATATTTTCCTACTTGACCTAGATGTTTCCCTTTGGCTAACAAAGTTTCCTACTTTTCAAAAATTTGGGTGAGATATTTCTGTATTTGGCCAAACTATTGTCCAATTTGGCCGACAATTTTCCTATTTTTTATAATTTTGAAAGAGATATTTCTCTCTTTGGCTGATATTTTATTCACCTTTCGTTAACAATTTTCCTACTTTTTATAAGTTTGGAAGAGATATTTCTCTCTTTGGCTGATATTTTTTCACATTTGGTTAACAAAGTTTCCTACTTTTCATAAGTTTGAACGATGCATTTCGTTACTTGTTCAATATGTTTCCACTTTGACTAACACATTTTCCTACTTGGTCAATATCTTTCCCGTTTGGTTAACAATTTTCCTACTTTTTATTTCTTTGATTGAGATATTTCTGCATTTGGCCGATATTTTTCACATGTGGCTAACAGATTTTCTACTTGACCTAGGTTTTTCCTCTTTGAGTAACAAAGATTCCTACTTTTCATAAGTTTGGGTGAGATATTTCTGTATCTGGCCTAACTTTTTTCCAAATTGGCTGACACATTTCTTATTTTTCATAAATTTTGCTGATTTATTTATAAGTTTAGTTGAAATATTCCTCTCTTTGGACAATATATTTTTTTTTTTTTTTTTTTTTTTACATTTGGTTAACAATGTTTCCTACTTTTCATAAGTTTGGCCGAGATATTTATAAGTTTGACTGCTATTTTTTCCATTTTGGTTAACATATTTTCTTATTTGAATGTTGAAGTCGTACGTAGAAGCTGTAGTTCTGTCTAATTATGAAGTGTGGCACTGAGCAGACAAGTCTGAGAACATATATTGGTCTTGGAAATAGGTTTCTGATGAACGATGCAATGACCCTATAGACACAAGGAGTGATAATGAAATTGTAAATGCACTTGGAGGACCACCCTAACGGGTATAAAGAAAGAGAGAAAGAGAGAGAGAGAGAGAGAGATTTGAGATTTTCATTTAACGATCTGAAATCGAATGATGTTAGTGTTCGAGCACTTGTCTAGCTACACATCCACTCACCCACCCCTTAACATCTAATTTCACTAAGCCATACCTACTACATCCAATAATACATGTCATCTGTACATTTTTAAGGTTTTAAATTGTACCCGTATGCTAATAGTGTATATACCACTACAACACTCTACATATTAATAACCACTATCCATCCCTTGGCAATGAATACCACAATGCCGTACCCACTGCAACCAATAATACAGGCCATCTGTACTTTTTAAAGTTGTCATTTGTACCCGTATGATAATAGTGTATATACCACAATGACCCACTTCATATCAATAATAACCACTATCCACCCCTTGGCAATGAATACCACAATGCCGTACCCACTGCAACCAATAATACAGGCCATCTGTACTTTTTAAAGTTGTCATTTGTACCCGTATGATAATAGTGTATATACCACAATGACCCTCTACAGACCACTAATAACGACTACCCACCCCTTGACAACGAATAACACTATGCTGTACCCACTACAACCAATAATACCGACCATCTGTGCTTTTTAATGTTTTCATTTGTATGCCGTATGATAATAGTGTATATACCACTATGACTCTTTACATATAATTAATAACTGCTACCCACTCTTTACCAACGAATGACACCAAGCCATACCCACAGCAACCTATATTGCCGGCCATCTTCACATTTTAAGGTGTTCATATGTAACCATATGATGATAGTGTATAGGCCATTACATCCCACTTCAGATCCCTAATAACCGCTACCCACCCTTTATCAAGGAATGTCATACCCACAGCAACCAATATTACTGTCCATCTGTTCTTTTCAAGGTTTTCATTTGTATCCAGTATGATGATAGTGTTCAAACCCGAACCGCCTTGCTCCACATCACGCACTCCACATTAATTTCCCAAACCGCTGGCCAGACCGTTTTTTATTTTTTATTTTTATTTATTTTATTTTATATAATTAGTTAAAATATTATACACCTACTCAATAGTTATCTGCCATTAGAAACATAATTCTTAGAATTATCTCCCTTAGATATGATCTAGTTATCGCCCCTTACCCACCCGCTGCAGGACCGAAGAGGATTGACCTCAATCAGCCGAGGTCAAGGTCATCGGTGGAGGCTCCATCAAATCCTAACCGAAACCTACGTCCCCTACTACTGATGATACCAAGGTAGAGGGTGGTCCTGGATCAATGACAGTCTCAGATACACGAATGGAAGTAGTACTTGAAAAAAGAGGGGCAATGAGGTAAGGCGGGAGACAGGAAGCAATGGAGGTGTGATAGTTATCCGAGAGTGAGAGCTGAGGGGTCCGAGTGGATGTACGTACAATGCATGAGTGGGTGTCAGTGAATGGGTCGGCCATAGTGGACGAATATTAAAGAACATTAGCGTGTGACCTAATTATGATGATAATACTAATAAAACTCATTTTATGTGCTGCTGTATGTGTGTACGCAGCGAGTCCTGAAGTCTGGGTGGACTGATGTGTGTGGGCGCACATACATGCATCTACACACACCAACAAACAATCATACAATAGTATACAAATAAGCGTGTGGTGTATATGAGAAAGGAGAGCGTGAGAGAGAGGGAGAGAAAGATGGGGTGGGGGAGGAAGAGAGGGGTAGGTATAGTACTTGCGATACGTCTAGGTCTACAAATAAGAGGCTTGACTCATACTATTCATTATGAAATAGGGTCAGTAAGGTTGATTGATATACCACGTATTATAGGATCAAATCGACCAATGTATTGTTTTATTGAGGTTGTATAAGATCAGACCACCGGTAATACACATGATGTGGGTAGGCACAGAAAAGCAACATTATTTTGCTGTGTGGCACAAGGTGCGTGACAAACAGATTTTCTCTTGCTGTGTGTGAGTGCAAATACAATAATATTAATCATGAAACGACCTATATCAGAGACAGCCCGAATAATGGATATACTGTGGATGTCTACTACAGCTTCTCTGTTTCTGTCCATTGTAAGAGATAGAGGACAGATAAGTGTGAATGACAGACAACACGGATGATATATACGAGGAATAGTCAATAAGTAAGTCACACAGTTCTGTGGAATGGCAGGTTGTCATATATTTTTGAAGGGAGTGGGAGATCACTGTAGTGCATGCCCCATCTCTAACAAAAGAAGTAGAGCCCCATCCTCTTCTATCTTCAATAACCCCAGAATATGAACCTTGAGTTATCTGCAGGCCTCGTTCTATTAAGTATGTCTAGGAGATATAGATTATGGCCCTGGTGAGAATGGTAATTACTAACTGGGAATCTGCCCCTTCTCCAATGATTCTAATAGCGCTGGAGCCCCATTATTGGTTATCAAATCTGAGGAAAGTCTGGAGAATTTTCTCAGCCTGATTTAGATGAAGAAAACATGGATGTTGAGCAGTTGATAGATCTAGAGTCTTCTATCCCCATTTTAGCAAGTCATTATGAGTTAATTTATTTTTAAATAATCAAACACATAATCAATCACATTAGATTCTGACAACATGATGTACAAAGAAGTTGTTGACTCACAGATAGGTTTGAACTGATAAATTAACAGAAGGTCAATTCATGTTAATCATTTATTGACTGGGCCTGAGCCTTCTGGCCAGTACATACATCTCTATTGTGATTTACACAAGATAATAGAAAAGTTGCACATTGGACCATTGTCCCAGACAATCAATCAAGCATCAATATATGAGATGTCAACAGTGTGAAACATAGTAAACATTTTGATGTTGTACATATTAAGTGTGAAGATGAATCAACAATTAACTATCAGTTTCCTGAAATTGGGTGTGGTGTGTACCAATGAGAAAAGTAACCTGGTGACTGGAAGATTAGGTAAGCCAGGGTCCATTGACTGATGGATCCACTTCAGGTATGCCCGTATAGCTCCACTGAAGGCCTCCCCATACTCTGCTCATGGCCAAGTCATCCTCCATCTCACTTGTGGTTCATCTCTTTCTCTCGGCTTCCCTCTTTCAGGTCTGATTTAGGTGGTTAGTTTGCTGATGTGTTGGGTGGTTGTTGGTATGTAGCCACCAAGATCACTGATGAGTATTCACATAAATATATACATTCCTACCAATACAATAATAAGAAGTAGGTCGGAAGAATCTAAATTCCTGAAGTAGGAACTAGTCCCCCTCCCCTCCTTTTCTCTCTAAGCTAGTGTTGGGTTAAGTTGGGGTGGTCAGAGTTTATCACACGGTGTACGCCTTGTATCAACTTGTTCCTGCTGTATGTAAGTTCTCATTTGACCTGGGGTCAGTGAACGTGTACAGTAAGACATTGACAAGAGTGAGAATATGTCAAGATGCATGTAAATAAATGACATACATTTAGAACATTTCTTCCACTAAATGGTGTTTATCGCGTGTATAAATAATTCTCTGTGTTTTCCCAATTAACTTCTTCTTCTTCTTGTGTCTAATAACTCTCTCCCATTATCTGTTGTTGTTGTTGTGATGTTGAGTGTTGGGTTGTGTGGTGATGAGTGGTGTTGAGTTTTAAGTTATGTTGAGTAATGAGTTAAGTTCACTGCGCGTGATGGTGTTCCGCGAAGCACAACTTTCTCATGTATTGCAGTTCATAAGTGCTCTTATCTAATTAAAATTTGACATAAATATAAATATTTATTCCGTCAAACCCTATTGATTCAATAGATGAAGGAGAAAGGAAAGATTGATTTCTCTTTCAGCTTTCTAGATTGTAAATAGGCATAGATAAGTCTGTTTTAGAACAAGGTACTTATTCTAGTACACGAACTGTCATTTCAGCTGTAGGTAGTGATAGCATCTTTTATCAGTGTTTCTGGTGAAATGCACAAGATTGCTTTCGAATCATCACTTCTCACAGTTGTTTAGAATAGAATGTAGTAGTATAATGCACTTCTTAAAGTTAATAATTATCTCTAAGAATATCAGAGATTGCAATCGAAGAGAGGATTGGAGAGTCATTTTGCCCGGGAACGGCTCTGCGTCGTTAGAATCTACAGTCGAGCATTTTTACATTTCAGAGGTTTTAATTAATAATAATACATTTCAATTGACATTACAAACACGGGTTACTATTACTTGATACCTGATACATCGGGTTCTTAGTCTAATCTCGGGACTAACAAGCTCACTCGAAATTCAGACATTCTGCCTCCTCTATTTGAAAATTTGGTCACACAATTTCTGATGTCTGTTCGCCAGGCATGTTTTCGCAGGAGTCCGCTGCTTATCATAATCTATACCGGCGTTGGCGCGAAAGTGGTGTCACATGTCTCTCCCAACCAATGGGGTTCCGAGCTTAGTCTGATGAAATCTTTCTAAGAATCCACGTCATTTGTCACTTATTCAGTTCCAGTTTCGATGTTAAGTTTTAAGTCCTAGTCTCCGTTTGCGGTTGTGAAGTCAATTTCTTTTAATGTTGTTTCCTCTTTTTGCGGCAGGTGTTGGTAAATGAATAATGGTGGTTGCGTTATGCTACATGGCCCCACTCCAGATTGTTCTATGGTATGGAACTATGTTTCCAACATTTTCAGTTATCAAGATGTCCATTTTTCCTCCCCTGTATTCTCTTCTGCATCTGATTGACCTGGTTCATCAGGCACTGGGTGTCGACTCAGGAAGTCCGCTCCCACATTCATTTTCCCAGGAACATACTCAACCTGGAACGAGTAAGGTTGAGGAAGCAGCGACCACCTCATAAGTCGGGCATTCAGAGTGTTAGATGCTGCGAGAAACATGAGCGGTTGATGGTCACATAGCACTGTGAAATGTTTGCCATATAGGTATGCCTGAAATTTCTGTACACTCCATACGAGCGCAAGACATTCTCTCTCGATAGTACTGTAATTTCTCTCTGCTGCATTCAATTTCCTGCTAGCATAGGCTACAGGGAATAGCTCTGATGGTACATCTCCCTTTCTCTGCAACAGCGTTGCCCCAATTCCTATGTTACTGGCATCGGTGCGCAGCACAAATGGTTGGTCGAGGTCTGGTAGATGTAAGACTGGATGAGCAGTTAATGCCTGCTTTAGTGCTGTGAAAGCTCTCTCACAGTCAGCTGACCAAGTGACTTTCTCTGGTTTCCCTTTTTTGGTAAGATCCGTTAAAGGTGCTGACAGAGTATTGAAGTCCTTGATGTATTTTTGATAGAATCCACATAAGGATACAAATGATCCTTCTTTGTTTTTGGACGAGGTGCTCTCTGGAGTTTGTCCACATTTCCCTCTTGTGGAGTTATCAGTCCTTGAGATATCTTATGACCTAGAAAGTCCAATTCTTGGAATCCTATCTGACACTTCTTTGGTCTAGCCGTCAATCCAGTTTCTCTGAGGCGCCTGAACAAAAGATGCAGGGTTTCTACATGCTCTTAAAATGTTTCAGTGGCGATCAGGATGTCATCCATGAAGTGACTGATGTCTGGATGCTGTAGTGGGTCAAGTAATTTTCTCATCATACGTGTAAAAACGCTGGGAGCATTACTTAATCCGAATGGAAGAACGTTGAACTCATAGTGTCCTCCAGGCGTGCTGAAAGCTAACCATGGTCTAACTTCCGGTTTTACAGGAATCTGGTAATATCCCTTACTGAGATCAATCCTAGTAAAGTACTTAGCTCGGTTGAGTGCTGTGAAGAGTTTATTCTGATCAGGCAGAGGTTCTGCTTGGAATTCAGTTATAGCATTGAGCTGTCGATAACCGATGCACAATCTATGTTCTCCACTTGGCTTTCTCAATAAGACGACGCTAGCACTGTAAGGTGATTCAGATGGTGAGATTATTCCTGCGGTGAGCAGCTGTTGTATTTCTTCCTCTAAAGTCTTTTGCTTTGAATAAGGAACTGGGTAAGTCTTGACTCGAACAGGCACTGTGTCATTCTACTTCATGTCAAATTCCTCCAAATCAGTTCTTCCTGGCTTATCAGTAAGTACTTCTGCATATTTTGCCATAAGTTCCCTAATCTGCTTTTGCTGATCCTTTGTTAAGTTGGGATTGATTTCCACATCCTTAAAGGTCTCTTTGGCTTGCAGTTGGCACTCGACTCCCATTGTTGATCCTTCTTCGACTTCAGTAGCCACACTCATGGCCATCAGATGTGCAGGTTCGGTGGTTGAGGGTCTTTCATGATATTTCTTCAAGAGGTTTATGTGAAATACTTTCATCTTGCCTTTGACTGAAATTCTGTAGTTGGTACGTGAAATCTTCTCCGTCACTACATAAGGTCCTCTCCATCCTATTTGCAGCTTATTCTGACTGGTTGGAAGCAGCAACATCACCTTCTCTCCTACCTCTAACTCTCTATCCTTTGCCTTGCGGTTGAAGTTACGAGCAATTCTTCGTCTGGCTTGACGTAGATTGACATTCGCTTGTTTCCAACTGTGTTGTAAACGATTTTTCAACTCGGCAACATATGTAGATGCAGTCACGACTGTATCATCTGTAGTATTATCAGTCCACGTTCGAAGTAACGCCTCCAGGGGTCCTTTGATCGGTCGTCCAAACAACAGTGTGGCTGGAGCAAAACCTGTTGAGTGATGGGGTACTTCCCTGTAAGCGAATAAAGCTGCGGGTAAATACAAGTCCCAATCCTCTGTCTTCTCCTGGGCAATTTTGCGCAGGATACTAATCAATGTCCCGTTCCACCTTTCCACAAGTCCATTTGACTGAGGGTGATATGGTGAACTGAAGATATGGCGTGCATGAAAAAGTCTGAAGGTCTCTTCCATGAGCTTACCACGAAACTGTGAACCGTTGTCCGTCAAGATCCTTTGTGGGAATCCTAGACGTGTGAATATTCCTAATAATGCATCAGCGACGTGTTTGGAGTCACAGCTGGGCATAGGAACTGCTTCGGCCCACATGGTTGTTGTGTCCACAAGCGTTAATATGAATCGGTTTCGCCTCTTCGTTGCTGAGAGAGATCCGATTATGTCTACAGCCACTTTCTCAAATGGAATTCCAGTGATTGGCGATTCACCCAACATTGCCGGTGGTGTCCGGTGTTTTGGTGATACTTTCTGACACTGTGGGCATGATTTTACAAACCGTTGTATGTCTGAATTCATCCCTGGCCAAAAGTAGTGAGTGGTAATCCGCTGTGTAGTAGCGTTGATACCCATGTGCCCACTGAATGGTAGACTATGACCCATCTCTAAGATCTGAGTCCTGTATTGAGTTGGTACAACAAGTTGATTAAACTCTTGTCCAGCTCGTCCTGCTTTTCTGTAAAGAAGTGCTGACTTCATGAACAGATCACCTTTACGTAGAGGTAAATGTGATTTTGGCAGTTTTCTGAAGCAGGGTTCCAAGGTGCTGTCGGCCTCTTGTGCCCTCTTCAGTTCCTCCGTTCGAGGGATTGGCGTAGTTGTTTCTGGAGTTTTTGTTGCCTGGGATCGAGTGGTCATGGTCGCCATCGCCACAGGTTGAACAGGTTCTCCTAGAACGATAAATCTACGGCCGAGGATTACAGGATATATCGGATCGTCCAAGACTGCTGCCTTGATTGTCCCAGTGACATACCGCGAGGCTATGTTCACTTTTGCCACTGGAAGAGAC
This sequence comes from Cepaea hortensis, assembly GCA_963921405.1. Classification (NCBI taxonomy): domain Eukaryota; kingdom Metazoa; phylum Mollusca; class Gastropoda; order Stylommatophora; family Helicidae; genus Cepaea; species Cepaea hortensis. The sequence goes on from OY992893.1 coordinate 48,561,802, forward strand.
ATATTTGTTGAACTCTTCAGTGGTCCCTGTAATTCCACTATTTCCTCTGTCACCTGTTCAGGGTGAACTAAGGATAATGAGACAACACAGTCATATGATAATCCAGTATCATATAAACAGGTCGTTTTGAATCCATTTAGCAAGATGGATTCTACAACCGGAATACGAGATGATGTGTCTTGATGACGTGTCTGTTTGGACGTTTCACCAGTGCTCACTTTTTTCTCTTTTCGGTTGGCCAAACATGCCGCTGTGTGTGGAGGTGGCTTTTTCCTGCAATTCTGAAATGTGTGACCCCTAATTTTGCAATGGGTACAGAATGGTTTGTCCTCCTTCGGCGCTGTTTGGACTGAGTTTTGAGTGTTTTTCTGGGATTTCCCCTTTTTCCCGGTGGCTACAGTGTTTTCACCCTCTTTTGGCTGTGGAGTTTTGTTCTGAGAGGGGGTGTTGTTCGAACGTCCCTTTCCTCCCATCTCCTTCTGAGATTTCTCAAATCTCTCTGCCAGGATGATTATAGTTTCCAGGCGGTCAGCCCCGTTTTGGGTTAAGAATGCCTTCATTTCGTTCTGCATTTTCCCCTTGATCTGATCGATGATAATCATTTCACGGAGTCCTTCAAAATTGTCCTCAAATCCTCCCAAGCAAGTCCATCTTTGTATGTATGACTTCAGTCTTTCGACTAGTTGTGCGTAACTCTCACCCAGTTCCTTCCTTGCGGCTTTGAACCTGAGTTTATAAGATTCGGCGTCCACTTCGAATCGGCTCAAGAGTGCCGTCTTAAGTGTTGTGTAGTTCTGTTGTTCCTCTCTAGTGAGTCTTGAGAACACATCATACGCCGTGGATCTTAAGGAATGCGCTAACTTCGTCGCCCATCTACTTTCTTCAAGCCCACAGCTGACAGCCATTGCCTCGAAGCGTGATAAAAATCCTTCGATGTGGTCAGTCTGTTCATTAAAGGGTTCCAGAGGAAATGACATAGCTCCTGAATTAAGTTGAGAGACGTGAGGAGGTGGTTCTGTCACTGGCGATCCTGATGAGGTTGAGGGTGTAGGACCACTCCCTTTCTCTATTCTCCGGATCTCCACTTCAATCTCCATTCTCCTCAACTCCAGTTGGTGTTGACGCTCTCTCTCCCTATCTTCCATTTCAGCCTGTAGTCGTTTCTCTTTCTCCTCCAATTCTGCCTGAAATCGTTTCTCTTTCTCCTCCAATTCCGCTTGAAACTGTTTTTCCCTCTCAGCCAATTCAGCCTGAAGCTGTTTTTCTTTGAGAGCCAATTCCGCTTGTCGTCTTTCTCTTTTGTCGAATGCATCTGAAACATAGTTAGCTAGCTCAAGGCCATCTAACCCGCATTCCCTACCTGTTTCTGTTATTTGGGCTCTAAACTTTGCAGTTTCCGCCATGTCTATAATTTATTGCTTTGTTCTGCCAAAAATATAATGCAGTTAGTCTGATCCGCGTAAGCCTGTCAGTCCCTGATCTGCAAATATACAACAGAGTATATGCAATATTAAAAACACCCTATGTTATGTCTGTCTGTCAATGCTGGAAAAGCCAAAGGCAGCAGGCACTGAAGTAACCAGATTTAATTCCTAGTAAAGAAAAGAATCTGAAATTCGACATAGTTTTCCCAACGGATAAGATTTTCCGGTGGTTGATGAAATGCTGTTAAGTTCAGACTCCACAGGAAAAGAACACCTTCTCTGGAAGAGAAGTGGTGTTGGTAGAGTAGATACACACTATATATTTCACCTGGAGCACCTCTTTCTGAAGTATAAGCCTATTGGAACATGGCCCCCTTCTCCAGGAGGAAAGATCAGTCACCTACTCTTATTTATCTATAAATGTCCTTCATATCATGTGGCTGTCAATCAATATAAGAAAATGACAATGTTCAAAATCTAAGGATAATTGTGTTAATGTTTTATGTAATTGTTTAAAGGTTAATATATGGGAACCATCCAGGACGTAGCCGACAATATGTCATATATTTTTGAAGGGAGTGGGAGATCACTGTAGTGCACGCCCCATCTCTAACAAAAGAAGTAGAGCCCCATCCTCTTCTATCTTCAATAACCCCAGAATATGAACCTTGAGTTATCTGCAGGCCTCGTTCTATTAAGTATGTCTAGGAGATATAGATTATGGCCCTGGTGAGAATGGTAATTACTAACTGGGAATCTGCCCCTTCTCCAATGATTCTAATAGCTCTGGAGCCCCCTTATTGGTTATCAAATCTGAGGAAAGTCTGGAGAATTTTCTCAGCCTGATTTAGATGAAGAAAACATGGATGTTGAGCAGTTGATAGATCTAGAGTCTTCTATCCCCATTTTAGCAAGTCATTATGAGTTAATTTATTTTTAAATAATCAAACACATAATCAATCACATTAGATTCTGACAACATGATGTACAAAGAAGTTGTTGACTCACAGATAGGTTTGAACTGATAAATTAACAGAAGGTCAATTCATGTTAATCATTTATTGACTGGGCCTGAGCCTTCTGGCCAGTACATACATCTCTATTGTGATTTACACAAGATAATAGAAAAGTTGCACATTGGACCATTGTCCCAGACAATCAATCAAGCATCAATATATGAGATGTCAACAGTGTGAAACATAGTAAACATTTTATTGTTGTACATATTAAGTGTGAAGATGAATCAACAATTAACTATCAGTTTCCTGAAATTGGGTGTGGTGTGTGCCAATGAGAAAAGTAACCTGGTGACTGGAAGATTAGGTAAGCCAGGGTCCATTGACTGATGGATCCACTTCAGGTATGCCCGTATAGCTCCACTGAAGGCCTCCCCATACTCTGCTCATGGCCAAGTCATCCTCCATCTCACTTGTGGTTCATCTCTTTCTCTCGGCTTCCCTCTTTCAGGTCTGATTTAGGTGGTTAGTTTGCTGATGTGTTGGGTGGTTGTTGGTATGTAGCCACTAAGATCACTGATGAGTATTCACATAAATATATACATTCCTACCAATACAATAATAAGAAGTAGGTCGGAAGAATCTAAATTCCTGAAGTAGGAACTAGTCCCCCTCCCCTCCTTTTCTCTCTAAGCTAGTGTTGGGTTAAGTTGGGGTGGTCAGAGTTTATCACACGGTGTACGCCTTGTATCAACTTGTTCCTGCTGTATGTAAGTTCTCATTTGACCTGGGGTCAGTGAACGTGTACAGTAAGACATTGACAAGAGTGAGAATATGTCAAGATGCATGT
>OY992893.1:48570031-48654552 GCA_963921405.1 Cepaea hortensis
CTCTCGCTCTAACACAAAACAAAACAATTATTAAGCAAAGATGATCTGATTTAAACCAATTATTGTTTACTCTTAGGCTCACCAGAGATCCCATGGTTCAGCACCACATTTTAATGAATGCCACAGCTTGTGAGGAATATATAAGTATGTATCTTCATGTAGTATTAACTGATTCAGCGAAAACAAAATGTAGGCTTGAACCAAACATGGTGCACAATCACATGAATGAGTATTATAATGTAAAGTACCTTTCTCTCAGCATTAAAATTGTGGAAGATATCATGAAACAAAACAAATAACACGATGACCCTAGTATAGCGATATATCGCCCTTCTATACAGATGGGAGGTCACAGTTCGCGATATATTATTCTTCGTCACTGAATCGTCCTAAATCTGAGACCGGTCTAGCAAGCCGGCAGGGGATGTTTTCCTGCTCGAAGAAAACATAACAAGATACATGAAGCCCATAAAAGGGTAGTCTCCCGCTGTTTATGCTTCACCTGGACACCACAAGATATAAGAGGAACAAGATGACATGAGATTGAATCAGTTAATTGCATCACATATTTTGTATCATTATTTAACTATTGTGTCCTAGACAACATGTATAGCCATGTGGAAACAAGACCACAATTACTAATAGGAAAATAAACCTAAAGGTAGACAAAGCTTGTGACCTTGTTTGGAATCAGTCTTGGGAAGCACACTTTACACATGCATGCCGATGTCGGATTCATTCATCTCTGAGCTAGAGAAGTGTATTACCAGGTGTAGATCAGCATGGCCGAATGGATAAGAACGCGTGTTCTTAAACATCCGGTGTGCTGATGCCAAGGTAAGGGGTTCAACCCCTACACCGGACAGTTGGACTAAAATGTTGCCCTATCGTCCTTGACTTGTGGACATTAATTACAAGTACTTCTGAAGTCGGAGTGGGTTCACCTGATGGCGAGGGACACTTTTAATAGGGACGTCTTTTAATTCATACACAAAATTCAGTCCAGTACTACTATAAGTAATGTGCATGGACTACGCTCGAATTCAATGTGAGGAAGTAGGGAAACAAATTTACTAGGTACGATAGATGATTCCCAACTGAGGAGCAGCGACGAAGAAGTAGAACGTTCCACTTTCTCGCTGTGGTGCTTTAGGTTTCATTTAGGAAACATTGTTGATGACATTACAAGTTTTCTTGTTCCATAGTCCTCTTCACTCTTCTTCTCTTCCTCCTCCTCTTTTTCTTATTCTTCTTGAGAATACCTTAGCAGTTATGATCTCCAATCCTCTATTTGTATATTTTAATGAAGTTGATTTAGTATATTAGATGTCAGCAGCAGCGTACGTTCATCACTTTTCTTAGCACATGTACACATGGAATTTCTTTCTTTCTTTCTTTCTTTCTTTCTTTCTTTCTTTCTTTCTTTCTTTCTTTCTTTCTTTCTTTCTTTCTTTCTTTCTTTCTGTCTATCTTTCTGTCTAACTTTCTTTCTTTCTTTCTTTCTTTCTTTCTTTCTTTCTTTCTTTCTTTCTTTCTGTCTATCTTTCGTTCTGTCCGTCCGTCCGTCCGCCGTCACTCTGTCTGTCTGTCTGTCTGTCTGTCTGCCTGCCTGCCTGCCTGCCTGCCTGTCTGTCTGTCTGTCTGTCTGTCTGTCTGTCTGTCTGTCTGTCTGTCCATAATGCTGCTGTTATTAATCAGTATTCTCTGAAATAATGTCTTTTCTATATAAGAACAATATATTATCTACAGATTGAAAATCTCTGTTCCGATTTTATTTTGTCCTTTCTGAGTCAGTTTTCAATGATTGTATTAACGTCTGAGGGAAAGATAACCATAAACCGTATCTGTATCCATGTTTTTATCTTATATATAAAAGGCGATCTCCGTCTGTCTGTCTGTCTGTCCCTATGTCCTTTATGCGCTCGCGAACGGCCCATCCGATTGAGATCAAATTTTCTACACGTCTTCCTTTCATTCCAGCGCAGCCCACTGTCATATTTTTTTAGTGTGAAATCGGCTGCTTACCCAATATTATTTCATTTTTCATTTTTCATTATAATTTCATATATCTCAGGGGACTTAACTCTGTAAAAGTTATTTCAAGGGGCATAACTTTTTTGTATAACTTATAGTCATATTGTGGCATCGTTCTCAAAGATTTATAAACTCTGTGTCTATAGTTATGTACCGGCATATGAGTTATAATAAATAATGATACAATCTTTAAGGCGTTTTCAAAGTTTTCATAAAAATAATGCACAATGCATAACATTGTAACTCATCTTTTTATGCTTAAGAAGTTACTGTAGTCATGCAGGTGATTAGAAAGAGTTTTCATTAAAAATAATGGATGGTGTGTGGAAGGACATTCTTTTAAGTTACTTTTTTTGTTGTATGAATTTAATGAGACGCTACCCGCCAGGAGCTGGGCGAAGCCACGCCGGGTCAGATAGATAGACAGACCCATCTTTTCGCTGCAGTTGTCTACTCTTCCTTTTCCTTCTTCTGCTGATGCTGCTGCCGCCGCTCCATTTACCCAAGTTAATTGTTGGGGAAGATGTAAAGATCTTTCAAGTGCTCTTTCTAATGCTTTTTGTAAGTTGGTCTTCGTTTATCTAAGGTTGTTCTAACTGCAACCAATAAATGATTAGACAGACAGACAGACAGACAGACAGACAGACAGACAGACAGACAGACAGTCGGGAACGGGAACTTATATGACTACTCATATGAATTAAATGAGATGCTCCCCATCAGGGGTTGGGCGATCCCGGGCCGAATCAGACAGATAGACAGACAGATAGACAGACAGACAGACAGACAGATAGATAGTCGGGAACGGGAACGTGAGCTTATATGACTACTTATATGAATTAAATGAGATGCTCCACACCAGGAGCTGGGCGATGCCGGGCCGGGTCAGACAGACAGACAGACAGACATACAGACAGATAGACAGACAGATAGTCGGTACCGGGAACGGGAACTTATATGACTACTTATATGAATTAAATGAGATGCTCCCCACCAAGGACTGGGCGAAGCCGGGCCGGGTCAGACAGACAGACAGACAGACAGACAGACAGACAGACAGTCGGTAACGGGAACGGGAACTTATATGACTACTTATATGAATTAAATGAGATGCTCCCCACCAAGGACTGGGCGAAGCCGGGCCGGGTCAGCTAGTAGAATATAAATTATTCTCTTTGAAATATCTAAAACGTCACTGAAGTTTATGATTACTTTATGGAATAAATTGTCCGTTTATACTTCTTAGTTTTTCTACGAGCAGTATGACGGACCATAGCCCCGATAGCCTATGCCAAATCTGGTCAATGACAGAAACAGAGAAAAGAAAAATCACAACAACAGAAATGAAGAGATAAGATCAGAAATGAAGAAATCGGTACTAAAGTGGGGGTTATAGCTGCACTAGATTTCATTAGATAGAAGACAGGAAATCAAATGGTTTGGCCATGCAAGTAGGTTACCATCTAACAGTATACCACAACAAGCAATGATGTACAGACCGGAGGGAAGCAGAGGAAAAGGCCGACCACGTAAACGATGGACACAGGGAATAACAGAGTGCATGGGAATATCGATACATGAAGCTCATAAAATACAAAGAATACCATTGACAGCCAGAAAGACCAACGAACAAGTCCTTCAAGAAACAAATGAAGATCGTAAACTGATTAGAGACATTAGATGTAGACAGTCACAATTTTTTGGGCATGTTATGAGAAGAAATGATTTGGAGAACTTGGTGACAACTGGTAAGATCGAGGGGAACAGACCAAGGGGAAGACCTAGAAGCAAGTACCTGGATGGCTTGGCCTTGTGGCATGGTCGAGACAGAAACACGGAGCTGATCCACGACTCTGGTGATCGAGTGAGATGGCAGAACATGACCGCCCACGCTTACCGGCATGGGACATTATGGATGGATGGAAGCCCATAAGCGGGCACTCTTCCGCTGTTTATACTTCACCTCGACACCACAAGGTACAAGAGGAACATGATGAGATAACAAATTGTTTTTGATCTAACAGGGACCGTAAAAGTTTATACTAAGAGGGAACCTCTTTTAACTGAAGCATACGCCTCATTACTAAATACAGTTCAGCAGGGATATACATTTATTCAAGACAACGTAAGTTTTGTCATTTATGTTCATTATATATTTGAACACATATATACACATTTAGTATTTAGCTTAAATGTTGAAGAAAAGTTCTTAGAATGCGAGTATCGTTGATGAAACCGAAGGAAAACACTCAAATTCTACATGGTCTGAAGCATTAGGGGGGGGGGGGGATGAGTGGTCTCGAGGTATGGTGTCCGCCTCGAGTGCTGGAGGTCCTGGGTTCAAGCCCCGGTGAGAGCTTTTCACGTGAGCTTCTAGTAATAAAAATGCCCCCTGATCTCTGGGTAGTGAGACAAAATTTCGAGTTAAAAATCTACCTAAAGTATTTCAGGATCCTCGCCGGTGCTACGGAGTTCGTGCACTGAGCTGAGCTTCAGCAAACTCAGGCTTGAGTTAGGAGAAGAACGGAGCACTTATGGGTTACAACCATGTGCAGTGATGTTGATGCGTCGACTAAACTAAACTAAACAAAACTAAACTAATGGTCTGAAGATGGAAGAAAATCGGCGCATAAACATCATGATGTCATTGTTAACATGAAGTTTATGCGCCGATTTTCTTCCATCTTCAGACCATTAATTTAGTTTAGACCATTGTTAACATGATGGTGGTTTGAAAAGAATAGAGATGAGAGGCACGGTGTCTGGAAGAGGGGCCTGGGGTCGATTAGAACAAAGGCGGATATAGGATATTGAAAAAAAACCATTGGACATGAACATGTTTGCGGTGGAACAACTGGCAAGTGATCGGCTCTTTTCTACAGATCGAACTGTAAAGTACATATTATATCATGATGATGGTGATGATGATGATGGTGATGATGATGATGATGATGATGATGATGATGATGATGATATACAAATGTACTGATTTGCTACTTCACGCATTAAATACCCTTTGAGGAAATGCAGTTTTCTTCTGTCTACCATTTTATTTATAGAAATGATGTTGGCTGGGTGTCTAACTGCTTTGTTTCGTTCTAGAAACTCATTTAAAAAATTAACTTAAAAACCGAACGTATATTGTTCGTGTAAAAGCTAGTTGGCATATTGCCAATGATCAACAATGCAACATTGAAGCGGATACAGTGAGATTCTAGCAGAACTTTCCAGGTGGTATTTATGGAGTACGGCTATGGAGCACAAGAGTGAGACAACCTGATCATTGATTCATCGCAATCGATCTCTAGCAACCCCTTTATTTCATCTAGATAGTACAGCCTATTGTCCTCTTTCCAGTTTATCGATTTATTTCTTCTTGTGATGCAAACCATTGCATTCCTATTGCACGTTTGTCTTCCAAACTTGCAGTTTGGTTTTCAATATTATTATATTTATTGTAAAATTAATGTAGATTATTTTGCAAAATTGCAATATTCAGTATGCACACATGTGTAGTGATTGAAGCGACATCTAAAATGTTTTATGTACTCAATGGCACCGATTGCCAAGACAGTTTATAGAAGGATATGGCGAATCTATGATAGCCAAAGACATTGCCCAACATTTCAAAGTGCTGTTTATGCTTAATGTTTAATTTTTAAAACAATGTTGAGAATACGATGGACACAGACGAAATCAAATGCGGTATAGTGACAAGTTATGCTTTTAAAACCATAAGGAAAAGATAAAACTATATTTTTGGAGCACATGAACAGAAAAGACCTTAGTTTGAATACTAGAAAGACAGAAGTCATGGTGATATCAAAGGTTATTTTGAGGCAAGTGCAGGAATTCAGATATCTAGACACGCGGATAACATCAGATAGAAGATGCATCACTGAGATAAAGAGCAGAATAAGACAAGCAAAATCTGCATTCTATCAAATGAAGAATGGTTTTTGCAATAAGTCACTGTCCGTGAAAGATAGAAAAATAGTTCTTGCATGTTACATGAAATAAGTTTTAACGTACGGTTGCGAATCCTGAACAATTAGTAAACAGGCGGAAAAATTCATGGAAGCCTTGGAGATGTGGTTTTATAGAAGAATGCTGAAAACTAATTTGACAGCTAGTATGAACAATCAGGACGTTGTAAGGGAAGCTGAATCGTAAAGATAACTTATCACAAACATCAGAAAGAGGCAGTCGTCGTTTTTTTTTTTTTTTTTGGCCACGATATGAGAAGACAAACACTTGAATATATTTTGACAACCAGAATGATTTGCGGGAAGAAGACAGAGGAAGACAGCGTGAGCAGTTTTTTGATAGCTTTGTGTCATGGCACGGAAGGAAGTCAACACACAAATTGATCCATGACTTCGGAGATAGTAATTTGTGAAGAGGTATGATCGCCCCCGCCAGCCAGCAAGGCACGGGATGATGATGTTGATGATGATGATGATGATGTACAGGAAAGATGGACTGGAGATACTAGTCTTATGTGGGGAAATGCGAGGCAAGAGATACAGAGAAGGACAGGGAAAGCTGTATATGAAAAGTGTGATCTGCAGGACAACAAATAATATTAAACCAACACCAACTTTACGGGAGCGCTAGCGAGCACGGCTGGACGCTGGCTTGTCGCCTGGGCTCGTCGCTTGCCACGGCTGGTCACCTGTTCCTCCTGAATCTAGGCCTATACAATGTGAAGGCACTATCACATCACATACCCATAGCGGGAAATTACTATGGGAATATTTTTGTGATGAGCATACCAGAGAAGTTGATAATGAACTTCTCTGGTAATATCATGAGCATGGCTGGGCGTGAGTTCGTCGCCTGGGCTCGTCGCTTGCCACAGTGAGGAAAAGATTGGCCAGCTATTCCTCCTGGCTGTAGGCCTACAACATGTGACATCACAGATCCATAGCAGGAAACTTCTAAGATGCAATTTTTTTAAAATGTTAATACCAACTTCATCAAACTATCAGACAGTAAAGCGGATTAGAGAGGCACGCTCGCAGACGTCTGCTTCATACCAGGCATGGGAAGAAGAAGAAACTACAGGCAAACAGAATTGCAGAATATATATGTATCATTTAAATAAAAGGTTTGAGAGGAGTATCGTGATAATTGTCTGTACTTATTATAGGTTTTTCAAGATTTATATTGGTATTTTGGAAAACAAGGTATAACTGAAGTTTTATTAACGTCTACCGGCTAATGGCTACATTGGATATGGGATAAATGTATTGGTCATTAAACTGTTTTTCATGTATTGTTTATGAGTCCTCAGTTGCTACAGGATTTGAAAATTGTATTATTTCCATTCAGTAATATCTGTGACAAACAGTACATTCCAGGTTTGTTAAATTGTAATTTGGCGACCGTTGACAACAACACATTTTTAAAAGACCTGTGTAATAGAACTGTGCATTCATATTAACATAATGAGGAGATATTTACAGTATCTTGTTATTTTTCCATCAAGGGTCATGGGGTCAATGCTACTGATGTGCAGCTGACTTCAGGTATTTATGAAAGATTGCATTAATAGAAAGTTTAATACTCAATTTAAGAATCAAGATCACCGCACTCGGGGTATTCCCACACATAATCCCAGCAATGCTCCGTTCTCCTCTTCAAAAGCTACCAGCGATCTCCAGCTGATTATTTCCGTAAAAAGTTATGTTTCCTCTATTCTTTCAGTATCGTCCAATCCCTGTACCAACTCCCTTCTGTGCCAGTCTTTCCGGAAATCGATAGTCTGCTCAGCTGCAATCTCCGCCTGATCATAGATATTGATACACTACTCAGCTACAATCTCCGCCTGATCTTTCCCGATATGGATACACTACTCAGCTGCAATCTCTTCTCCTGATCTTTCCAGATATGGATTCCCTGCTCAGCTGCAATCTCCGCCTGATCTCCCCCCCCCCACACACACACACACACACACGCACGCACGCACGCACGCACGCACGCACGCACGCACGCATATATATATATATATATATATATATATATATATATATATATATATATATATATATATATATATATATATATATACTGTGCTCAGTTGCAATCCCCTCTTGATCATAGAGAGCCTTCACCACAACCCCTTTATCATAAAGTAGCTCGCCGCAACCCGTTGCAATGGCTTTATTACAAAAGCATGAAAGAAACATTAACATGTGTCATCATCATCATCATCATCATCATCATCAAGTGCCGTGCCGGCTGGCGTAGGCGTTCATGGCTCTCCATAGATCTCGGTCGTTGGTTTTCTGGATCAACTCTGCTGCTGATATTCCTCCATGCCACCGTCTCAATCCATCCAGCATCACTTCTCTTGGTCTACCTCTGCCTCTCTTCCCCTCGATCTTTCCAGTTGTTACGATGTTCTCCAATGCCTCTCTTCTCATCACATGACCGAGGAAAGCTGTTTGTCTCTGTCTTATTGTTGTATATAATGTTCTAGTTTCATTAGCCTGTTTCAGGCAGTCGTCGTTAGTTACTCTGGCAGTCCAAGGAATTCGCAACATTCGTCTCAGGAACCACATCTCTGTTGCTTCTAATTTCTTCTTAATTTGTTCATTTACATTCCAAAATTCACTGCCATACAGCAAAACTGGTTCTACATAGCATTTCATCACTCTCTTTCTTACATTCAGTGATAGTGACTTATTGCATAAGATACTCTTCATTTTCTGCAATGCGGCTTTTGCCTGTCCTATTCTGCTCCTAATCTCTGTTGTGCATCTTCCATCTGATGTTATAAATGCCCCTTGGTATCTAAAATTATCAACTTGGTTAAGGATTTTCCCTTCTATTTCTATGTCACATTTTGGTGTCACCATTTTCTTTGATATTACCATTGTTACTGTTTTCTTGATATTCAAGGAGAGTCCTTTCCTTGCACTCTCTGTTACTACAATACTGTTACTAATAATTGTTGTAGGTCTGTTGAATTATCCGCCACCAATACTGTGTCATCTGCATAGCGTATATTATTTATATTATAACCTCCAACTAGTATTCCTGGCATCTCTTTGATCTCTCTCATTATTACTTCGCTATACAGGGAGAAAAGATCTGGTGACAAGACACACCCTTGTCGTACTCCTAGCTTTATCCGTTCGTAACTACCCTCTTTATTTCCCATTTTAATTGCTGCTACTTGGTTCCAGTAAACATTCTTTATTATTCTTAAATCTTTTCCATCAATGTTGATATCTTTCAACATTTTAATCAGTTCATCATGTTTTACTTTATCAAATGCCTTAGTATAATCTATGAAGCACAAATATATGTCTCTCTGTTTCTCTATTGACCTTTCTATTAGTGTCCGTAATATATAAATTGCATTGTTTGTGCCCTTTCCTTCCACAAATCCATACTGTTCTTCACTAATTTCCATTTTTATTTTCTTTTTGGTTCTTCTCATTATGATTCTGAGTAGAAGCTTAGTGATATGGTTTATAAGGTTAATTGTACGAAAATCTTCACAATCAATTGCTCCTGGTCTTTTTTGGTATAGCTATAAATACAGATTTCAGCATATCACTGGGTAAATATCCACTGCTGTAAATATCATTCAACATTTTGGTTAATATATCTACTCCAAATTCTCCCAATACTTCTAATTCTTCTATTGTGATTTCATCTGGCCCAGCTGTTTTTCCTTTCTTCATACGTTTCATGAAGAAAGGAAAAACAGTAGTAGAATTAAACAAAGCATTCGTTTTGAATTAATTATGCACCATGGGTTGATCAGAAGAAGTCGCCGTAGGCTTTCAGGCAAGCATCCCATTGTTTAGGTAGGCAGCGAATGCCATCCGCAAAAAAGGATTGTGGTCGCTCACTGAACCAAGTGCTTACCGCGTTCATTACGTCTGCATCTGTGTGAAATCGTTGCCCTTGAGAGCTTTTTTTAGAGGTCCGAAAACATGAAAATCACATGGTGACAAATCAGGACTATAGGCTGGATGTTGCAGAATTTCTCACTTCTTCCAAGCTAATGCTTCCTGCACAACCTTTGCAACATGCGGACAAGCATTATCGTGCAAAAGAATTACACCGCGAGAAAGCATGCCGGGTCGTTTATTCTTGATGGCTTTTTGCAGCTTGTCTAGTGTTTACAAGTAATGGGTAGAGTTGATGTTGACACCAGGTTCTTTAAAGTCGGTCAACAATAGCTCTTCATGGTCAAAAAAATGCGCTCAGCATAACCTTATCAGCGGAAACCTATAACTTGAATTTTTTGGCTTTTGGTGATCCAGCATGCTTCCATTGCTTGCTCTCTCCTTTGCTTCTTGGCTCAAAGTGGAGACACCATGATTCATAGCCTGCCACTATGCGGAAGAGAAATGCATCACCTTTTACTCTGTAGCGCAGCAAATGGTTCAAACACCACACCATGCGTTCCTCTTTTTGGTGGTCGGTCAACATCCGTGGTACCCACTGTGAAAACACCTCCAATATTGCAGTTTCATACGAACGACCTTTTTGAATTGTCCCATCTGACACGTCAAATTCTTTCGCTAGCGAATGCATGCTTCGACAACGGTTCATCTGCACTGCTGCAACAATTTTGGCGATGGTTTTATTTCTGTTGCAACAATATGCGCTTGACCCGACCGTCGAAGATCTGTCGTAAACTGACGTTCTTTCCGAAACATTCGTGCTCAGTCTGTCACTGTTGTCTTCGATGCACATTTGTTACCGTACACTGCCTGCATTCGTGGATGAATATACACTGGTCGTCATCCTTCAAATGAAAGAAACTGAATCACCGCCCTTTGAGCTTCTTTGGACGGATTTTGGATCAATCCGGCCATTTTCTCAACGGTCAGAAAAGAACCTATGCAACATGGGACGATAAGCACGTGCTCTTTTATTCATTGGCCAGTACTTATCACATGACTATGACATGATCATGTCCAACGTACGAAAGTACGCGCGGTGCGGCACGAACGGATTTCAAATAAACGCTGCGTACTTATTTTTTATTTTGGCTATGGATCAATGTCACAGTGCATTTTTCAGTATTTCGATCATTTTTATCTTTATCCAGCTTCAATTTGCGTTATTTTAAGATGGATTCTTCCTTCGTCTACTGGATCTCTTGTTTGTGTGATTTGTTGGTGGAGGTAGGTGTTCCCCACTAGTAGATCATCATTGACTCCATCACCTTTGCTACTTGTTTTCCTGTTCTCATTTACTTTTTTCTTTTCTGTTTGACCAAATACTTGACTTCCTCCAATCTGGTTGTGGTCATTTGGGTCATTTAACTTTCTACATATGCTTCATTTTAATTATTTGTTTAATTATATTTTTAAAAAAATATTTGATTACTTGTTGCTTTGCACTACGTGCTCTCTGTTAATTCTTTAAGTTTGTTGTTCTATTTGTCTACACTCTCTTAGATCATGTTCCTGTGGATAATGAATAGTGATGTTATTACTGATGTCTTTATTTTCTTAGTTAATTGTTGATAATTTACTGTTTTACTTTACCAAAGTATATGACTAATTTTTCTAGACCACACCGTCTTATAGTTTATTCTTTCAAATGTAAAACTATTTTAATGTTTTGGGTTGTGACTTAAAAAGGCACTTGTATTGTTTGATACTACAACGATTTTATTCTAGAACACCACTTCCACCAACAAAATGTCAACATGTCAACAAAATAACAAGCAAAGTAATCCAATGAGTTCATCATGAATGATAACCAAATTCTGCCTTGAAATAATCAGTCATGCAAAAGTCTCTCACAATCAACTCCTGAAGAACGAAAAAGAGTAATGAAAACTATAGCAATGACACAGACACACTTATTTAATTTTATGTCACATAGTTTTACCTTATATCAAATCAAAACTAACAAAAATGTATACTGATGTCTTGGAAAATTATGGATATAGATTTTTAAAAAAGGCATGTTCTGTGCAGGATATTGCATTCAACCCTGTTTGATTTTCTTGACAGTGTTACATTTAACAGTTACATGTATATTCATACAAGCAGTATGCGTGTGATTCATAATCGTGTTGTCATTCAAGTAACTGCTGGTGACATTGGGTAAGATGGTGCCAGCTGCACAGTGTTTAGCTTTCCAACTAACATTTATAGTGTTTTGACCCTTTATAAATAATCACACTTCCCTCCTATTTATAACAGTTATATGTCAGGCAGAATACTCTGCACAATGATGTTGGAATAATAATTATTCTGGGGTAACCGATTGAAAACATGAATAATGTTGCATACCCGATTGTAGGAAATTTGATGACGAACATAAATTAGGGTGTATAGATTTAAGCATACTTTTCAATGATTTAAGGTGTGACGAGTACAGGTAAAGACTCATTTGGTGGCAAAAAGTAATTCTCAGCTTCGTCCATTAACGAGGAAATATTCAAAACGATTTCTTTTTGCATAACAAAATCTTAATTATTTTAACAGATGCTTTAAACATTGTATATTGTCCAACCGTAAGGTAATATTTATTAATGTTTATTCTGAGAAATAACCTATGAGCCATACGTGAGAAAATATAATACTTTAAGCAACTGGACAGACTTGTTATGTTTGTTGTCACTGATATATTTGCATATTCAGTTACTAATTTTCTGATGATTTTCTTCTTTTTATTTTAAAAACCAGGAATATTCGTTATGTCCTAGTTATACAAGTGCAGCAGGAATGCCGGTCCACCAGATCGCCTATAAAATAATGCCATTTGTCATATGTATGTTAAACTATAATTTTTATTTCCCACATACATTGTAACCAGAAATATGTATAGAGTTCTTGTACTTTATTATTTGTTATACTATTTTGTTATTTTAAACACGTTGTTATATTTCATTAATACAAAACCACCGAAGGAAGTTGGAACCAGGAAGTTGGAACAAGAATTTCTAGCTCCACAATGGAAACGACGGACAAGTAAAATAATCCATGTTAAGTCAGTGCTCAGGCATCCAACTACTCCATGGCCTATTAGGTACTTGATACAAAATCGGACACTGTATAAACACAAAAGCCTGAGTTGCTGTGGTGAATAAAGTTTAAAATTTTTTTTTTTTCTTATGCTGACTTTCCCATCTAAATTTTTTAAAAAGGCGGTTTCTGTTTCTAAATAAAACATATACATAATTTACAAGTACTCATTTTCATGATTATTTGCAATAAAAGCCATATTTATATTAGCTTGATTCACGAGTAGCATTTATCTGAAGGGAATGCATTCTAACAACTGGGAAGATAATACTATGTACAATGATGTCAGAATAATACATATTCTGAGATAACTTAGTGGGCAAATAATGATATCTGCCAGTTATAGAAAATTAGACGTAGAATAGAAACCATAATGTGTAAATAACCACTTCGGTGATTTAAGGTGTGAAGAGTACAGTAAACAACTCAGTTGGTGACTAGAAATTATTTCTTGGCTGCTTTAATTGGACTACAAAATATTGAAGACCATGTTTATGTGCCATAAATAATTTTCATTTATATTTTTAGTTTAGTTTAGTTTAGTTTAATTGACGGATCAACATCACGGCACACGGATTTAACCCACAAGTGCTCCGTTCTACTCCTAACTCAAGCCTGAGTCCGGAGAATATCAGCTCAGTACATGAATTCCGTAGTACCGGCGAGGTTCCTGAAAATACTTTGGGTAGCGCTGTTAGGCTGATCTTTATCGATTTACAACAGCCTAGGGATTTTTTACGTGCGCAACAATACAGACGGGCGTCCTATCTCACTACCCAGAGACCAGGGGACATTTGTCACTAGAAGTCCACGTGAAAAAATCCCGGCCCTCATCGGGGCTTCAACCCGGGAACTCCAGCACTCGAGGCGGACACCATACCTCGAGACCACTCAGCCCCCCCCCCCTCCCATTTATATTTACAGGTGGTTAATACATTTGATTACGATCTAAGGATGCGGTAATGCTAGAATGTTGTTTATTCAGTCCGAGACCATATGAGCCATAACTGGGAAATGGCTATACCTAAAACAACCCTACATACGTTGACTTGACATGTGTATGGTCTTTTATCTGTCTATAGACATTTTATTTTACATAAATTTGTTTGAGATTATATATTTATTCTATACCGACTACTTCCCTGGTTGTATTTTCTGAGTTGCAATACTATTATACTGATACAGCTGGAATGCCTCTCATTCCAATCACCTAAAACACTGTGTCAGATTTAATATTTATGTGACATGTAATTTTATTTCACATATACATTCTAACAATTAATAATGACTTGGTTGTCACATTAATGTCATCATTAAGACTCATGTAGATTACAAAAACCTAGCAGTGTTGTAATGTTACTCAATTAATACTTTAATATCATTTTAAGAAATGATAATTCTAAAACTAAGCAACACATTTTACGAATACAATTTATTTGATTTTTGTTTGAAATAAGGACATTTCCTATCTCCTCAAAATCAGTATGTGTATTTATTACTGGTTATACCAGATCCTACTGTATGGTTGGGATTCTGGGAACTGTTTCTATTAACTTGTGCTTACTTGGAGTCTTCAAAAAATATTTGGTAATATCTCACATGCTGACAGAAAGGAGGGGGAAAAAGACTGCATAATACACCGAAATGCAGCTGATGAAAGCTGGAGGAGAAAGAAAGGAAGACAGGAATGAATGAAAGAACGGAGAGAAAAGAAAGACATTTCTGACAATGATGATAATTCAAAACAATGTTTTCCCGTAGTGAATTTGAATAACGAAGACACAAACAATAGATTTCACGATTTATTGCCTGGCATATTTCGCTGCATCTCGTCAGGTACATACTACAGAATTACGTGAATTAACTAGATAAATCCTTCAAGTTGAAATATACACATATTCGCACAGTAATGTCACTTATCTACCACGGTGATTTTAAGCTGACTAACATGTCTTTCTGTTTGCACAATTCTGGCTTGCGTTGATTGATCATAATTTCTTCTGCAAATTTTAACAAGCGAGTATTTTGTGCGTTAAACAACACGCGAAAGGCAGTGTCTCTGTCAACCACATGGCCGCTTTCGATAATGTGCCTACCAATTGAAGACGCCGGGAGCTTCCGGTGTGTCGGCCCCACGAGGCTAGCATCTCCTGTGTGTTGTATCTTGTTGACCCATTGAGGTATGTGTTCTGACACTCGTTTGTTAAGCTGTCTCTCTGTTCTACCAATGTAGAAGGCCTGGCATCTACATGTGAATTGGTAAATACAATTGTTTGTGGCGTACAGAGGAACAGGCTCTTTGACTGCAGTTTCGTTCAATTTTATTTTCATGTTAATCGAACTGCTCTGCTAGTATCATTTCTGTTAGTATCTTTTGTTCCCTCAATTAAAATATAAACGTATATGGTTTTACACAGTTGTGACTGCTTGGAATAATCATGTTTATGTTTTTGTAATTAAACATAGACAAATATCTTATTCAGCCTTGTTCACTAGCAGCTTACTTAGTCTTCTGCCACAGCGCCTGTAATCGTTCTCTGTAAACACTGCTACTTGGGTTTCTAACAGATAGCTTCTATCATATTCTGTCATGGCCCATTTGAAGTTTTCAGCTTCTCTTTATATTTTGCTTGGAGATGTTAGAAGTTCAGCTAGGCTAAGCAAGAATTCTTTTCTATACCTCTTGCACCTGGTAGTAACTGGTCCCAGTCCATAGTAGGAGGCATCTACCTACATAATAAAGAATTGTAAGAAGTCTGGCAAGCCTACTAATGGCATGGATATTAATGCCTCATTCACTTTGTTGAATTCCTAATCACGCCTCTTTGGCGAAGTGATTGAGCCACCTGCCGCATGCTCTGACGGTTGTGGGTTCGATTCCAGACTTGTCATTCGGTTCACGAGTGCGATTTTCTTGGAAACTCCAGGGGGTCGTAGCTGCAGCAGCGGAGTTTGCGCTTTGTGAGATTATTTTGGTAAACTTCACTGCGCAACCAACTTATGAACTGACTTAGCTATATTAGTATATTTTCAGACAAATCTAATGTAATAATTAGCTAGCTCTAGAATTGCAATCAGTTCTGTCTGAGTCAGATGGTAAGAGCTTTATGTATAGCCATCATCTTGCGATTTGTCTTGATACTATTCGATATTCGCTTAGCTGTTTAAAGTGGATGGTCACACATGTACTTTACCTTTTTTTAAAACGTTAACAATCATTATCATGTGCAATCTATTCTTTGCTTCCCTCTGAGCATTGGGTTGGATTATGTTGGTAATAAAATACCTTACGCTCATGGAGAAAATATTACCAACCTAGGCCCTATGTTCTGTGCTGAATCATGACCTAGTTACATCCTAAAATGCATCTCTGCAGATGTGACGTTTCAGTACGGGCTAGAATACTTTTCTTGATTCTCAGCTTGAAATAAAAGGCGAGGGGGGAGGGGAACCTGCAAATCATTCATATTGGAGATGGTACTGTGGTATCCAGTCTGAAAAAATATTATCTATATCAACTACACTCTGATAGCTGCATGATTGTTTCAGAGCTCAAACACCAAGTCGTGGGATTTAAGATTTAAACTGTCTTCCATATAATTCATAAGCAAGCAACTAAGCATACCCTGTGAACGTAGCCACACTGTCACATAACCAAAAATAAAGGTTAAAATATTGTTTGAACGTAGCTACACTGTGACATATTCAAAATCAAAGGTAACATAGTTGATTAAACGTAGCCACACTGTCACACGCAATCAATCAAACGTAACATTGCTGTTTGAACGTAGCCACATTGTCAAACAGTTAGAATCAAAGGTAACATTGTTGTTTTAACGTAGCTACACTATCACGCAATCAAAATTAAAGTTAACAGTCTTGTTTGAATAATAATAATAATAATAATAGCTACACTGTGACAAAGCCGAAATCAAAGGTAATATAGTTGTTTAAACTGTGCTACACTGCCACACACATTCAATCAAATGTAGCATAGTTGACTGGAAGTAGCAACACCGTCACAATCAGAATCAAAGTTAACAGTTGTGTGTAAACATAGCTATCCTGTCAAACGAATACATTCAAAGCTAACAGTATTGTTTAAACGTAGCTATCTTGTCACACAAATGAATTCAAAGGTAATAGCATTATTGTTTTATCGCCGACTGGTGCATATAATAATTAGAATGACAACCAAGGTTTAACATGGCCGCATTTTCCATAAGGGAAGCAAAGAATAGCAACACTGTTGTCTACCACGCATGTCGAAAGAGGCGACTAAGGAGGCTTCATGGTTCCGTCGCCCTGCTACTGAGTGAGTGCGTAGCGCGACACTGTGAGCTGTGAGTTTCGTGTAACATGCTTTTGAACCTGCCCGAGGTGTTTTGGAAGGTGACTGCATGTTCGGAACGATGGCAGATGGCTATGTCCCAGAGTTGACCGGTTTTTGCCTTAGGCAGAAATGCGTGGCTGCTGGGCTTCTGGTTGACTGCCACTGCCATCGACGATGAACTGTATTTCGTGGACTGTGTGGGTGAACATCTAGGAAATATCCAGATGGGAAAATGACTGCCGATTCCATCAGAGATGAACTGGGAGTTTCGTGGGGGACTATTGTGTTGACATTCTGGCGGCGGCATTATGCACAGTGTATCTGTGCGGGCTGTTGTTTGTCGAGACTCCTGTCTTTTCCACTTTTCACATTGGGCAGTGGGGAGCATTTTGTGTGATATTCACTGGCACAGGAACGGAGCATAATGGGGACGACCCGTTGCTGTGAAGTTGGAACTGCGACTAACTAACTAACTAACATGGCCGCATGGATAAGAGCACTGGCTCTTAAACTTCTGTTGTACTGATGCCTAGGTAGCGGGTTAAGCTGGTACACCGATTACTTAGACTAAAGTGTTGACTTCTTGTCCTTGACTTGCGGACGTAAATTACAAGTAACTCAGAAGTCGGAGTTTGTTCGCCTGATGGCGAGGAACACTAGTAATAGGGAAAGCTAATCCACATGAAAAAAAATAAATATTAGTCCTGTGCATTCCCTATTAGTAGCAAATGTATGGATTGCGCTTGAGTTCAAAGCGAGCGAACAAAAAAATTAAAAAAAAAGACAACCAGTGCTATTGAAATAGCCACCCTCTGTATTACCTCTGCGAATTAAGACACTTGGGATTTACTGAGGAAGGGATCCTAGCACTTATGAACTGAATGGTTCGATGTGCAATGACGATGATCTGTCGACTAACTACGAGGAGGAAATCAATAAGTAAGTCAAAAATGGCTGTAGAAAAATAACTAAGTATGATAACAACTTGAAATTAGTTTATTTTTATGCATACATTGTCCCTTTATTTCTCAACATATTTTCCACCAACATTGATGCACTTATCCCATCGTTTTCGCAGTCCTCCCAAACCGGCTGCATATAACTGCGTGCTCCGTTTTCTAAACCACGTTTTCACTTCACATTATACTTTGGCGTCATTCGTAAAAGGTCTCCCGCCAAGGTGGGTTTTCAGTGGACCAAAATAGTGGAAATCTCTAGTGGCTAAGTCGGGGCTGTAAGGTGGATGTTCCAGAACTGCCCGCCTTAGTTGGTTAATTTACTTCTGAGTTAATTGAGTCGTATGTGGTCTGGCATTGTCATGAAGAAGCAACACTCCTCTAGTCAGCAGTCCTGGACGTTTTCATGAAACATTGATAGAACTTCACAGTACGATTCAGAATTCACATTGTAGATGCTACAGAGTCTATCGTTACTCGCCTGTCACCTCTAATCATCTCCTCCACCCGCTGCATGGATGCTTCTGTTGCAATCTCAACAGGACGACCAGATCGGATTTCATCAACAAATTTAGAGCGTCCATTTTCAACATTTTTCTAACCAGCTATGCACCTCTTTACGGGACAAACATTTGTCAGCATAAACAGAAAGCATTTCCTTATCAATGTCCTTTGCAGGCAGTCCTTTTGCTCACTAAACACGCACAACAGCACGTTGGTCTTTGGTTGTATACTCCGCAAGTACAGTCGCCATTTTGTTTATGCGCTGCACTTGCGCATGAAACTATCTAACTAACTAATTAACTAACTAACTAACTAACTAACTAACTAACTAACTATTTAACTAACTAACTAACTAACTATCTAACTAACTAACTAACTAACTAACTATCTAACTAACTAACTAACTATTTAACTAACTAACTAACTAACTACCTAACTAACTAACTAACTAACTAACTAACTAACTATCTAACTAACTAACTAACTATGATTTAGAGGACAAAGTAGATAATAATACAAATGGTAGCTATAGGTACGTCGGAATTGGAACCTGCAACCACTACAACTGGCGAATATGTACACTTCAAAAGAGGTTTTAGGGTGTTTAAAGGAAAAAGGATCATTTTCGTTGGACCCGCCTTTATCTCACATGTCTCAGTATGTTTCCACTCAGCAGCCTTTTGAAAGCGTAGCACAAGGCGCGGACACCGTAGTTACAGCAATGCCCGCTGGAGATCTCCGGGAAAGTGCACTCGTGCAGCAACTGCTTCTGAAATCGAATCAACGACAATCGGAGCGTGAGGCAGTGGGTTTGACCACGTCACCACTAAAAGGTGTTGTCAGAGCCCGGCTTACTAGATGCTTTACAATTGTTGTCCTCAGAAAGATTAGAAGTGTGGTTTGTGGGGTAAGATGATCGACTTCGTTGCACCGGGTTTTATCCCATATGTCTCAGTCACTTTCGGTTTAGCGGCCTGTCGAAAGCGTGGCACAGAGCATGAACTCCGTAGTTACAGCATTGGACCCTAGGGATCTCTGGAAACCAACACTTGTTAACAAAATGACGCAGTCTGAAGTCGAACCTACCAGCCTCTTGGCGTGAGGCAGTTGGTTTGACCACGTCACAACAAGAAGGTGACTTCAGAGCATGACTAACTAAACGCTTTACAAGTGGTGTCCTCATCAGAAATATTAGAAGTTTGGAATGTGAGGAGAATACAAACAATACATGGATAGTCAGAAAGGCTTGCAAACGCGGTTAGTGAGCCGCTTGCCAGGCGTTCGAAACGCAGCCGCGACCGATTTGTGCAGCAGACCGTATTGCGTTGTGTTATAATGTGTTGGCATAGGAGCCGGTCGTTCAGAAAGCAATGACAAACTACTGAACGTAAAATTTGAATAGTTCATCAACAGCAGCTGAAAAATGATGGTGTTGACTGCAACGTCCTGCAAGGGATATGCAACATTTAATGAAAATTGATTTAAGAGATTAGATTCAGAAAGTCAAGATGTTTTTTTTTTCACGTTATGAGGAGAAATACACAAGAAAATTACTAGCAAGTAGCCAGTTTGTTTGGAAAAGAACAAGGGAGAGGAAGAGTTAAAAAAAAAAATACTTGAATGGCTCGGCTACACGGCATAATCGGGTATTGATACAAGACTTGTGATCGTGAGAGATGGTGAACAGTGACCAACGCTTATCGGCATGGCACATAATGATGATGACGGTGATGATTAGAAAGGTCTTCCATCCGTCTTAAATAATACATGTGGAATATAAATAGAATGCTAATTACGGTCAGTTCAAAGGTCAGGTAGGGGTTTCCCAGCCAACTATTTTTTTTTATTACGTTTTAGCATATCCTATTTACTGGACAAAGAGAAGATGGGTGCGGGATGTGGCGGATGATCTCCAGATGGGTGTTTAGTACGCTGGATAATTGCTTATGATCGAGAGGTTTTCCGGAAGATTGTTATGAGAGCGAGGTTCTGCAAAGGACATACTACTGAATGAATGAATGAATTTACAGAACATCGCTGTCAACACCAGCATTTTACTGCTGTTGTTGATGTCTTGGCAAGTTTACGTTCAGTAGTTTGTCATTGTTTCTGAACGATCGGCTCCCATACCAATTTGTTATAACCCTGCCAACGCGGTCTGCTGCCAAATCGCGCACAGCTGTGTTTCGAAAGCAGGTAAGGAGAATTACAAACCGGGTTCGTAACGTCTTTGCCACGGAGGGCGGCAACCAACTATTAGCTCTCTGAATATTGTTTAAAACAACGGGCCGAAACAATCGTCTTCCTTCTTTAAATGTTTTCAGTATGTTAGGCACTACCTGGTAGACTTTCTAAATAAAAGACGGTGTCATAATTAGGTGGACTTATTATTCCATATATTGTCAATTGGAAATACACTAGAAAACTTAGTAGCATGTGGCAAAATTAATCGGGAAAGTGTAGGGGGGAGGTAGAGGGAAAATAATACCCGAAAGGCACGACGCGCCCATGGCATAATCTGGAACTGATACAAGACCGGTGGTGGAGATGGAGATAATGTGAGATACGAACCATGACCGTTCACGCTTGTGGGAATGGCACATAATGATGATGATAACTGTGATGATTAGAAAGGTCTTTCATCCTCTCAATATCCAATCCAATCCAATCCTTGGTACGAGTACCCCCGTTCAGCCTTCGATATTTCGACTTGGCTGTAATTGGGGTGTTTACGGTGTGACTTGTGGAGGGCCGAAACAATCATCTCACTTGTTTAAATGTTGTCAATATGTTAGGCTCTACGAGGTAGATATCTAAACAAGAAGGTGTCATAATTAGGCGAGTCTTTCATTCCCTATACCGGTCAAATGGGCTTCAATATTGTCTTCACGTTCAAATAGCTATTGGCAAACTACTGAACGTAAAATCGCCATGTAAATCAACAAGGGGTTGATGGCAACGTCCTGCAAATGATACGCAACATTATTCAGAAGTCAGTGTGGCCAGGTGGATTAATGCGCTTGCGGTACCGGTGCGCTGAAGGCGGGTTAAAAATGTCATTTCTTACACCCGTCAGTTGGACTTCAACACCGATGTCTCGTTCAGACAGCAAATGGCAAACCAGCAAACCTAATCTTACCTAGTAAATCAACCTGGTGTTGGGGTTGATAGTAATGTTCAGCAAAGGATATGCTGCTTCCTGATCATTGTCATCATTGCATTCACTATTCTCTACTCGAGCAAGGGAATGGGAATTACAGCAGCATTAGTGCATGTCTGTTTATGTTTAATACACACAACTATCAGTTGCTGTCGAATCCTTGGGGTCAATGTTGAAGCATGAGAAATACATTACTTGGAATTGATTGGCACTCATAGGAAGACACGGAAAGAACTAGAGATTAGAGGAGACATAAAAAAAAATATAAAACAAATGGGAAATAAAGGTACATCGGGATTGGAACCTGCGACCACTACGACACTGCCTTTCTGGCGAATAGATTCACTTCAAAAGAGGTTTTATGGTGTCTAAAGGCGAGAGGAAAAAACTTCGTATCAGTGAGCTTTATCCCATATGTCTCCGTCTCTTTCTGCAAAGCGGCCTGTCGGAAACGTCACACAGAGCACGAACTCCGTAGTTACAGCGTTGGCCCCTAAGGATCTCCGCAAAACTAAACTCGTGAATAAATGGCGGTGTCTGAGATCGAACTAACGACAACCGGAGCGTGAGGCAGTGGGTTTGACCACATCACCACTAAAAGGTGACTTTAGAGCCCGGCTTACTAGATGCTTTACAATTGCTGTCCTTATTAGAAAGATTAGAAGTGTGGTTTGTGAGGCAAATACCAAACAATACATGGACAGACAGAAAATCAAATGAGAACGTTCTACAAGAAAGAAATGAAATCCGTAAACTGATTTGAGAAATTAGACGCAGACAGTCACAAATGTTTCTGCGCGTAATGAGGAGACATACACTAGAAAATTTAGTATATAGCAAGCGGCAAAATCGATGGGAAAAGAGCAAGGGAAAGGCAGAATGAGAATAATACTCGTGTGAGATGGCGATCCGTGACAGTTCACGCCTGTCGGCATGGCATATAATGATGATGACGGTGATGGTTAGAAAGGTCTATCATCCGTCTGAAATGAAACATGTGGAATATCAACAGAATGCGAATCGAGGTCAGTTCAAAGGTCAGGGGCTTCCCAACCAACTAGTTTAAAAATGTTTTGCATATACTTTACAGGACATCGCTGTCAACATCAGGATTTTTCATCTGATTGTTGATTTCTTGGCAAGATTACGCTCAGTAGTTTGCCATTGCTTTCTGAGCGACCGGCTTCATACTCTCATAAGTCACTGGCGCGACTCGAACCGCTTCCAATTCTCGTGCGCTCACGTCAACCACGAGAGTATTTTGGTTTACGGAGAAACCTGCTAACCCCTCGACCAGGGAGAGCGGCAACCAACTAGTAGCTCTCTGAATTATGTTTAACACAATGGGCGGAAGCAATCCACCCCCCCCCCCCCCTTCTTTACATGTTCTCAGTATGTTAGGCTCTACCCGGTAGATATTCAAACAAAATGGTGTCATATTTAGGTAGGTGCTCCATTCCCTATAGCGGTCAAGTGGACTTCAATGCTTGACTTCTCGTTCACATATCAATGGCAAACTATTGAAAGTAAAATTGCCAAGTAAATCAAGCTGGGTTTAATGGCAACGTCCTGCAAGCGACTTGCAACATTCATCAGAAGTCAGCGTTTCAGCGGGGCTTAATACGCTTGCGCTACCTGTGCGCTGATAGCGTGGTACATAGTTTATTTCCTACAGCGGTCAGTTGCACTTCAACTTTGACTTGTCGTTCAGATAACAATGACACACCAGTAAACGTAAACATACCTAGTAAACCAACCTGGTGTTGGGGTTGATCGCAACGTTCTGCAACGGACATGCAACTTCCTGATCATTGTCGTCATCGAATTCATTATTTTCTAATCGAAAACGAGAATGGGAATCACGGCAGCACTAGCGCATTTCTGTTATCAGTTATCAGTTGGGGTATCTTCATTGCACTCCGGACAGGTCCATAGGTGCTCAGATCATCTCCCCAGAATATGCATCAGCGTTAGACAGTGTTGGAGATCAATTGCAGCCAACCTTTATTGCGGACACGGCACCTGATTGATTGATTGAGCCTGTCACCCTTTTCTCTGAATATAGCTTCATGCAGAGGGTGCCGCTCATCTGCACTTATTTTTAAGTATGCACGAGCTCTCCAGATCTTGATCCTGTGTTCCATTGTCGGGAAGTCAAGGAGGTATCTCATTGCTACACAGCTGGTGTCTCTCGTGCAGCCCAAAATGATGCGCATGGCTTCGTTTTGTACCTTTTCAAGTCTTCCAATCTGTGTAGGGCTGACAGTGAGGATGGCCAGGGCATACTCGATTGGTGAAAGCACCAGTCCTTGGAACAGAAGTATTAGCAGTCTTTGCTCGATATTAGCAGTCACCATGACTTTCATTGCTGACAAACCTTTTCGAGCTTTCGTTATGACATAATCGACATGATCTCTGAAAGACAGGCTACGATCAAGCCTCACGCCAAGATATGTCATCGACTGGGTTCTACTCAAAATGCTCCCATCCATTCTCACCGACGGCAGGTCTGTGTTCACAATATGGTTGTTTAGGGAGAACCATGTAACCGATGCCTTTGCAGGGTTGACAAGGGCACTGGCATGAGCACACCATGATAGCGCATGTCTGTTTATGTTTAATACACACAACTATCAATTGCTGACGAATCCTTGGGGGTCAATGTTAAAGCATGAGAAATAAATTACTGGGAATTGATTGGCACTCATAGGAAGACGCGGAAAGAAGTAGAGATTAGAGGACACGCTAGATAATATAACAACTCGGCGCTACAGGTGCCTCGGAATTGGAACCTGCAACCAGTACACCACTGCATTTTTGGCATATAGGTGCACGTCAAAAGAGTTCGAATCGCCATCGAGGCTGTTCATTCTTTTTCAACAACGGATCTTGACTCCCAGACCGACCCAGTCTACAAATAGATACTAGAAAACGTCCCGGGATATTGATAACATCACACATCGCAAGGTACTATATTGGCAGTAAATGACAATTTGACATTGACACATCTAGTATCGAATGGCTTAAAATAATATGGAGCTACCACCATAGTCCCAATATGTTCAATGCATGTAACAGTGTGTTTGACTTTACTAACAGATGTTTTCATGTATTTTGATCAAGAGTATGTCAAATATTAAACACACAAACGCGCCCGATCCCATATACCAGACCTGGGTTTAGTTTATTAATGATGGGTAAATATAGCCCGCCGGTCACCGTAGTCAAGGCATTACGGACGCGAATCATAAGCCTGCTTACCCGAGTTTTAAACACAGCTGCAACCGATTAGGCAGCAG
Source organism: Cepaea hortensis (assembly GCA_963921405.1). Taxonomy (NCBI): domain Eukaryota; kingdom Metazoa; phylum Mollusca; class Gastropoda; order Stylommatophora; family Helicidae; genus Cepaea; species Cepaea hortensis. The sequence continues at coordinate 48,595,330 of OY992893.1, forward strand.
ACCGCGTGACGCTGGGTTTTAACATGTTTGAATGGGAGCCTGCCTTTCAAAAAGCAATGGTAAACTACTGAACGTTAAACTTGCCAAGACATCAACAGCAGCAGTGAAATGCTGGTGTTGACAGCTATGTCCTGTAAATAGGATATGCATATACATATTTAGCCCAGTATCAGATGCAACATTTGGGGCGTGAAGTGTTAGACCCTCACATATTCTAGATCAACGCATAAGGTGGTGTGGTAGCCAGTTCTCTTCCTCGCCGCCATTCTTTCCCAGACGTTGATAGAAAGGTACCAGGTACCCAGTAACTGAAGCTGGCTCGACGCTAGACCTGCACTGGTCGTGGAAACACGTGCCACTGCTGGGTCGACCCTACAACTGTACTGGTCGTGAAAATACCTGCCACTGCTGGGGTCGGCCCTGCAACTGTACTGGTTGTGGAAACACGTGCCACTGCTGGGTCGACCCTACAACTGTACTGGTCGTGAAAATACCTGCCACTGCTGGGGTCGGCCCTGTAACTGTACTGGTCGTAGAAACACGTGCCACTGCTGGGTCGACCCTACAACTGTACTGGTCGTGAAAATACCTGCCACTGCTGGGGTCGGCCCTGCAACTGTACTGGTAGTGGATATACGTGCCACTGCTGGGGTTCGAACCTTGGCAGGCAAGCGCAGTAACAAACATGCCACCCAGGCTCCTTTAGTATATTAGCTGGTTGCATATCCTTTACAGGACGTAGCAGTCAACCGCAGCATTTTTGGCGGTTCATGATTCCTGGGCAAGTTTACCTTTAATGGTTTGCTTTGCTTTCTGATCGACCGACACCCAAACCATTTTATAAAAAACCCAAGTAAAGTGATCTGCTGCCAAGCCGCCCACAGCTGTGTTTCGAACTTCGTCCGTAACCCCTTCGGCACTTTAATATATACGGACATTTAAAGAAGAGACATGATTGGTGGATTCCATTGCGTTACACACAATAAACACACACGTCAATTGCTGGAAAACCCTTTGAAATAACTTGAAAAATATATTGACAGGCATTGGTTGGCACGTGTAAAAATAGAGGGAAAGAAGCTTTCAAATGTTATATTTTTTAGTGTTTACTCTTCTCTATATTTCTGTACCGTATGTCTATGAGTGCCAATGCTTGCCGGAGATTTATTTTTACTCACCTGGTTTCAATGATCTCCAGGTGTCGTCCTAGATTTATTGTAAGACTCGTTGGCAAGACTGCACAATGGCTAGTTAATGAGAACAGCACAAACGGTGAGGACTTCTGATTTGGATTGCTAATCCCCAATGCAAATATTTTAGGCTTCAAAGAATCTAAATCTCTGACATCCTCCACGCGTCTGAATGAGCAGGTTATGGCACTCTCCAAGCTGAGTTAATCAACTGATATGGACGCAGGTGAGGCCGGCTGTTTTCTTGTCTCATCACCCGTGGCCCAGGTGGCATGCATTGTGTAATGACCACTGACCGCCGCCTTCGGTTGCCGCGTGTTTACATAACGATAAAAAAGTCGGCGTACGGCCTTCATTTTGCCAATCCCTTGTAGACATCTATAGAATGTTGTTACTGTGGTAGGGTTGATAAAAGGAAAGAACTCGCCTATTACATGACATGAAGGGGTCACTTAACAAAGGTCCCTAATTGCAAAGGTGACCTCCATGAGGTATGTCCAGTCAGTTCAGTCTGAACACAGCGAGAGTTAGTGTGTGGTCGCATTCGTCTGGAGAAACTTCATATTTATTTTCGCTTTGTGATTTGGATTTATCATTCTTGAATCGAGGTTTTATATTTTACCACCATGTCTGATTCGGTTCTGCGTACTCCCCAGGTATGGTTGCTCGAAGAGGATTTTTTTACCAAGTACCAGCTCAAAGTTGATGAGGTATTAGACAATGGGATGTGCGGAGAAATCGTGCTGGCCATACCCGAGGCCAAACCCGAAGCCAGGAGAGTTGTGAAGAAGTTTACTCTTCTGGACGAAGAACGTAAAATCAGCAACATGCAAGCGTTTGAGGCCGAGGTGCAATTCATGCAATCCTTCGATCATCCTTACATAACAAAGTGCCTCATTGCAGCTCAGTGCACAGATTACCTGGCAATATGTATGTATTACTACCCTAGGGAAACTCTGGATTCCTACGTCGGTCACCTCACCCCTGACTTGTCGGAACTGTGCATCAGTCAAGTAGCCTGTGCTCTTCGATACTTACACAAGCACAAAGCTGCACATCTGGACGTCAAACTGGACAATATTTTCTTGGACGTGGACTTTAATGCTATCCTTGGAGATTTTGGATTAGCCATAGCGCTAGAACCTGGGCAGGCGACAGTGAAAAAATCAGAGTGTGGGGGTACACCTTGCTACTATGCCCCTGAAAGAAAAAACGCAGCAGACGATAAGCAGCTGGATCCTTTTAAGGTAAGTTGGTTTATTTACTATACTTGAAGCTTTATTACTCGTTCACCTTATTTATGTATATTTATGTACATTTTATGTATGCCTACGTAATATCAGAATCACCGCCTGCACCCCAGCTTTCTGTTTGAAATGTTATTTCATGCTCTTACACATCTTCTATATCGTATAATTACAGTTTAGATTATTTCTTTCATTGAAAGAAACTCGCTTGTTCGATCAATCCAATCAATGCTGTTTCTACGAGATGCTTGGCTGCATTGATCTTCAGCACTTTCTTCCCCTCACTCTAGCAATTCATCCCCTCAAAATGACATATCTTTATATATCTCTTAATATGTTTCTATTTATATTATTGCCTGCTTTCCCTACCTACCACATACACAGCATGCTCCTTACATAAATCTCATGTCTTTTAGTGTGACCAAACTATTTTATTTCTTTTACTTTCCATTAACTATCAACTACCCATGTGCGCCGTGATAATTTTGGCTTCGATGAAGGAAACTGGCCACGCAATCTCGTTGTGTCGTGGCCTAGAACCAGTGTCTGATGTCGGACAACCTTTACCTTTTACATGTATTACGTGTGTGTGTACTAAAGAGAACCGCCTAAAACAATTGGCTAGACACTCGCCTGAAGGCTCCACGCCATGGGTTCGAATCCGCATAATAACGAATTGTTTAAGTGCAACGGACTTACCAATGGACCACCCAGTCTAAAATGGGAAGATATGCTAAGTACGTCACTCACCGCTTGTCGAACAGTCTGTAGAAATATGGGTTTAGTTTAGTTTAGTCGACGGATCAATATCACGGCACACAGGTGTAACCCATAAATACTTAATTCTACTTCTAACTCAAACCTGAATCCGGAGAATCTCAGCTCAGTGCACGAACTCCGTAACACCGGCGAGGATCCTGAACTACCTTGGGTAGATTGTTAATATGAAATTTTGCCCGGGCAGCGCCGTTAGGCTACTCTTTTTCAATTTCCAACTGCCAAGGAATGTTTTACGTGCGCAACAATACACACGGGCGTCCGATCTCACTACCCAGAGACCAGGAGAAATTTTGTTACTAGAAGTTCACGTGAAAAAATCCCGACCCTCAACGGGGCTTGAACCCGGGACCTCCAGCACTCGATTCAGACACCATACCTTTGAGACCACTCAGCCCCCTAAGAAATATAGAAATAGAAAATATAGAATACAAATATATAGAAACCCGCAGAAAATATAGAAATATAGAATATAGAACACCCCCCCCCCCCTCCCCCTCCACAGAAATATGGTTGTGGTACCATATGCTTTAGGGCGTGTATAAGGGTGCTTGACTTTACTTTATGTAACTAGACTTAATACTTAGTTATCAAGCCGGCGGTCTGGGTTCAGGCACCCGTAAATGCCCTAAAGTGGAGAAGGCCTCGTAAAATGAGGTTAAAACATACATAAAGTTACATATTCTTTACAGGACGTCATAGTCAATGTCAGGATGTTTTGACTGTTTGTTCTTTTTTTTTTTAACTCGTTCGCTCCCTCGATTTGAACTCAAGCGTAGTCCATATACATGTTACTACTTCTAGAGATCTGTGCTGATCTTTGTGTGTGGATTAGCTTTCGCTATTAGTATTACTGGTTCCCTCGCCATCAGGCGAACCCACACCGACTTCAGAGGTACTTGTAATTTACGTCCCCAGGTCAAGGACGATAAGTTAACATTTTAGTCTAACTGACCAGTGTAGGGTTTGCCTCGGCATCAGTACACCGGATATCTAAGAACCAGTGTTCTTATCCATCGGGCCACGCTGACCTCCATTGGCTGTTTGCGATTTCTAGGGAAGTTAACTTTCAGTAGTTTGCCATAGCTTTCTGAACGACCAGCACTCATACAATCGTATAAAACACCAGTGCCCGGCGGTCTGTATCCATATCTCCCCCACCCGTGTTTCGAACGCTGAATGCGAGATTGCGAATCGCCCCTGCTGTATAAAAAGGCTACCAGATAATAATGAGAATGTCCTGTGCATTGTTGAGGAAGGAAAGGCGCGGAAAACAGAAAATGTCCACTCCCACTACAGTATGTCCTTGACGTAGAATATGTGAGGCCCTACCACTTGACAGCACGTGTGCTACCGGGACCATAAAGGAAGCTAAGAATAGCACCACTGTAGCCTACAATGCATGAGGCGACTGAGGCCTAGTGTGAGATTGCCTACGTCATCTTGTTGAAAATGTGAGTTGAAATATGCAGCTCGTAATCACGAGGAAGTCTACAAAGGGCTTGGTGTGAGTTGGTCCAGGGCTCTTTCTCCATTGAGAGATGAAAGGCAACAGAATAACACGGCTGTATCTGCCAGGGGGCTTCATTTTTACAAGAAATAAGCCCACATAAACACGGACAGAATGGAAGGACCAAACTTATCAATAAATAAGCCCACATAAACACGGACAAAATGGAAGGACCAAACTTATCAATAAATAAGCCCACATAAACACGGACAAAATGGAAGGACCAAACTTATCAATAAATAAGCCCACACAAACAAGGACAGAATGGAAGGACCAAACTTATCAATAAATAAGGCCACACAAACACGGACAAAATGGAAGGACCAAACTTATCAATAAATAAGCCCACACAAACAAGGACAGAATTGAAGGACCAAACTTATCAATAAATAAGGCCATACAAACAAGGACAGAATGGAAGGACCAAACTTATCAATAAATAAGGCCATTCAAATAAACAGAATTGAGGGACCATTACCAAGGCTAGATAATATGTGTCGATGGATAGAAGAATCCCGATCTTAAATCAACCTCTAACTGGCCCAGTAAAAGTCCCTGCTGCACTCCTTCAGATGCCCTAGACATTTGGTACTAGACCATTCGGCATCAGCATCAGGTCGGCCGCATTTACCTCCCAACACTTGTGCTAGTACCCGTTCTATACTGGCTCGATCTGGGAGCACAGGTCGTTTTAAAAACACGCTTCCATGCGGATTCGAACCCTTACCTAGCAGGCGACCAAATAGACACTTTATGTTAACACACACACACACACACACACGAGCGCGCTTATCCATTCAGCCACGCCATTTCACTAAACACAAAGCTAACGGCAGTTTCAGGGAAGATTCTGGCATGGGGGTGTAAAGGAATAGACCTTCACAGTATAGGCCACGACATAATGAGGTGAGGTGGCCAGTCACGTTCCTCGACACTTTTCCTGCCCGGGAAATTTCCAGAAGATTATACAAATTAACCCGGTACCAATTTTTATGATCGAAAAAACGCAGAATCAGGTCATTTCTGGGATTTTAACTTGGAAGTTACAAGCATGTGTACTAACTGAAACACCACTGAGCTTCATTTATATCTATGGGGTGGCGCTCTAGTTTCTACTTCGAGGAGAGTGCGTCACTCCTGCTTATGCACCTCAGAGGTAGATTTGTCATGCTCCTGCAAGCATTTGTGTGGGGTTGACCCCCTCTGGGCAACTAGCAGGCTTGTCTACCAGCCTTGCGATCTTGTGTTCGAACCCCCGAGGCAGGGACCTTTCCCAGGTTGACAAAAATGGGTACCAGAAAATATTCTGGGAAGTAAAGGCGACACTGACATCACTCATGGATTGGTCAATACAAATATGGGGCCAGCACCATGTATCCAGCACCATGTATCCAGCACCATGTATCCAGCACCGTGTATCCAGCACCATGTATCCAGCACCATGTATCCAGCACCATGTACCCAGCACCATGTATCCAGCTGGCCCCAAGGCGTGGAAGTGTGTCATTCACGTTATTTCCCGCCACTGGAATCTGCCCAAGATAATGGGTTGACCTATCCACGTGTGTAGTTTAGTTAGTTGCATATCCTTTACCGGACATAGCAGTCAACCCCATCATGTTTGGCTGTTCGTGATTCCTGGGCAAGTTTACGTTCAGTAGTTTGCCATTGCTTTCTGAACAACCAGCACCCATAACATTTTATAAAACACCAACTTAAGGAGGTCTGCTGCCCACAGCTGTGTTTCGAACGCGGTATGCGGGATTACAAATTGCGTCCGTAACCCCTTCGACACCACGGATCCGTGTGTACACTTTCTTTAATAACAATTTTGTCAGGGCTGCAACCTTGCGACCCACTCCGTTGTGATTTCCGACTGCTGTAACAAACGCCATCGAATTCTCGTGTCCTTTAATAGGTCAGAGATATATGCGGTGCGCCGAGGCGCCCGTGTCTTGTGCAGTCATGCCGACCAGACATCACAATTACTAGATTGGTGTTTGTTTGTTTCGCTCGCTTTGAATATGAGCGTAGTCCACAATAGACTGCTTTTTGTGCGTGGGCCAGCTTTCCCTATTATCACTATCAGCTGTCATCAGTCGAACCCACTCCGACTTCTGAGGTATTTGTAATTTACATCCCAAGTCAAGGATCAGAAGTGAATGTTCAACTCACAAGTTTAGGGAGAAAACCCCCTACATCACCTTCAGTGCACCGCAAGTATAAGAGCGAGTGTTCTTAACATTTCGACCACTCGACTTCCTAACAATGACTAGAGTTTCCCATTCTTCTTATGTATTTTTCATATTTAACTATTGCTATAATCACTCTTGTGTATCATCGAGGTCACATAAAAATAGTTGTATTCATGATAGTTATTTTGTTCACGTGCAGATGGACGCCTTCTCTCTTGGAGTTGTCATGTGGGCCTTGATACTGGAAAAAGACCCCGACGACGGTATCGACTACTACTACGAAGCGAGGAAACGACGGGATCTTCCTGAACACACCAGGTATGGCTTGTTTTATTTGCCATCACGAACACACACAAACATTGTCATAACCACACACACTACTAAGTTAGTTTAAAAAGTTAGTTGCATATCCTTTAAAAGACGTTGCAGTCAACCCCAGCATTTTATTGCTGTTGTGATCTCTTGGCAAGTTTACGTTCATTAGTTTGCCATTTCTTTCTGAACGACCGGCGCCCATACCATTTTGTAAAAAAAAAAACCAACGCAAGGCGGTCTACTGGTAAATCTCCCGCAGTTATGTTTCGAACGCAGGTATGCTGTATTACGAACTGTGTTCGTAAAGCCTTCGCCAAGGAGCCGGCACACGACTAATGCGCGCATACAATACATTAATATACACAGACATACATTAATATACACAGACAATACATTAATATACACAGACAACTTACTCACGAACACTCACGTTAACAGTTTCAGTGCCAAACAAACATTAGATTTCGACCAAACAAATATGGGTGGCGGAAAATGGTTAGTAGGGAGAGGTGTGTCACAGTTATGACTTAACAGTTGTTAATATGGCAGCAGACATGTTGCAATATATATCAAATTAAAAGGGTTGTATAGGGAAAACTACTGTATTGATATTTCAACCATAGTTTTATTTATAAGCCAATGGCAGTTACAGGAAGTGTGAATGACTAAGCCAGTTAATCAGCCCATGGCACATATATCAGTTAATATACCCACACATCTTACCCACAGACATCTAACATGCATCTAGAATTCTAGACAGTCTACCACATACAGAGACTCCCAAACAATAATCTAGACAGTCTACCTCATAAGAGACTCACTAACAAGAATCCAGATAGCCTACCTCATACAGACACCCAAACATGCATCTAGACAACTTACTTCATGCACATACAGATAGACACAAAACCATGATTCTAGACAACCTACATCATTCAGGTACAGAGAAACAGACACACAGATATCCAAAAATGCATCTAAATAGACATCCTCACACACATTTTTGGAGAATAAAAAGTATGTATTCTACTACTGACTTAATTTTTTAAAATATTTTAACAGTGTACGATTGAATCCCAGTTTACATTTTGTTTAATGTTTGTTAACAGTTTATGTTGAGTGCTTCTGCACTATTATTAACTATTTTAGCCATAGAAGGTGTTAGCAGCAAATGTCTGAGTAGAAAATAACCACCAAGAAAAATCACCAGTTCTAGACTTTTAAAGAATGAGAGTGGCCTCTTTGGTTGCCAGATTTTTAGTATGTTCTGACCAAATGTAAAATGTGTGAGAATACATTTCTCCATGCCTAGGTTTTAAGGATGAGAGTCAATCACATATGTCCTACTTGGAACTGAGCGAGTTAAACAGTCTCATGGGAGAATACAGAGCAGTTTGGATAAGGCGTACGCCTCTGACTCAAGTACACAGGGTTCGAATCAGCTTTGTGAATGTGTACAGATAAGGAATCTGGTGATATTAAGATCCTCCTAATCGTGGGGTAGCAGGTTGAATGCCTAACCTTTTCAGGCAAGGGTGAAAAATAGGACGATTGAGCATATAGTACAAATTTAAATTCCACTGTCCAGGCTACATTTGAAAAATTAAGAAACCTAACGGCAAGATAAAGCGAGGAGTAAAACGGGGATGTCTTTCGCCACCGGGTATCTATCTAAAACCTCTATATAGCCAACTAATAATGAAAGATAAAAGTTAGACCAGGAATATTAGTTGGGGGTTATAGTATAAACAACCTTCATTGTGCAGATGATAGTGTATAAGCAACTAAAATATAAAAGGTCTGAAACAACTGTTAGACGTTGTGGTAATCATCTTTATCTTTCACTTCTTCTCCTTCCCTTATTTTTTCTTCCGACTTCTCCTTCCTCTCCTTCTTTGGAAACTGCGCCTCGGAAAGAAGGATGAGACTAAGGGAAGGAACTCAGTCTAATGACGTCCAGACTCTTGCTCTTGCATTCAACCACTTTGAAGTCCCTTTGTGTCTTTTAGAATGAAGATGCCAACAACACAAACTCAGTATCTCAAGTCTCAAGTGGCCAAGGGTTACTTTAAATCATTTTTTTTTCTGGACATAAAACACACAGAGGGCAGATGTTTGGGGAGGAATATCTTTTAAATTGCACACTATATATTACACAGCCTGTTTTACCCTTTTTGAAGTAATATTTATAGTTTTATTTGATCTGTCTCACTTTTCAAAGAGAAGTAAAGAGAAGTAAATGTATTTGTTTAATCTTTCTCAATCCTCAGACATGTAAATATATTTATTTGATCTTTCTTGATTCTCGTAGAGATGTATTTATGTTTATTCATATCTTTCTCAATCCTCAGAGAGTTGCTATTGAAACTCCTTGACCGAAGGCCTGCAGGGAGACTAACAATCGCAGGATTTTTGAGCAGGCTAAGAAGAAATAGCATTCACAGACGAGTTATTGATAGTAACTAGGATTGTCGAGAACATTCTGGTTGTCACGTGTACAGTGGTTTTAGCTTCGTTTGTTTGTGAATCCTGTGGCAGACAATTTTAATGAGAGACTTTTAACTTGAGTAGTCTACGCATTGGTGTTCACGTGGTATAGGCTCTGTAAAGGGCTTGCGTCTGCGGAAGTGAAGTTAGTTTAGAGACTTTTCTTCCAGTCCAGTACAGAAATACTATGTGCAGTTAGTTTAGAGAATTTTCTTCCAGTCCAGTACAGAAATACTAAGTGAAGTTAGTTTAGAGACTTTTCTTCCAGTCCAGTACAGAAATACTATGTGCAGTTAGTTTAGAGACTTTTCTTCCAGTCCAGTACAGAAATACTAACTGAAGTTAGTTTACAGACTTTTCTTCCAGTCAAGTACAGAAATATTAAGTTAGTTTAGAGATTTTCTTCTAATACAGTTCAGAAATACTAAGTGAAGTTAGTTTAGAGACTTTTCTTCCAGTCCAGTACAGAAATACTATGTGCAGTTAGTTTAGAGACTTTTCTTCCAGTCCAGTACAGAAATACTTTGTGAAGTTAGTTTACAGACTTTTCTTCCAGTCCAGTACAGAAATATTAAGTTAGTTCAGAGACTTTTCTTCCAGTCCAGTACAAAAACACTAAGTGAAGTTAGTATAGAGACATTGCTTCCAGACCAGTACAGAAATACTATGTGCAGTTAGTTTAGAGACTTTTCTTCCAGTCCAGTACAGAAATACTATGTGAAGTTAGTTTAGAGACTTTTCTTCCAGTCCAGTACAGAAATACTAAGTGAAATTAGTTTAGAGACTTTTCTTCCAGTCCAGTACATAAATACTATGTGAAGTTAGTTTAGAGACTTTTCTTCCAGTTCATTACAGAAATACTATGTGAAGTTAGTTTAGAGACTTTTCTTCCAGCCCAGTACAGAAATACTAAGTGAAGTTGGTTAGAGACTTTTCTTCCAGTCCAGTACAGAAATACTAAGTGAACGAACAAACAAACTTTATTTTCAAAGGGTTAAGAATTGGACACGCAGGCCCGTCTAACATTCTGCCCTTCTATCACTCTCTTTCATACATTAGTGAAATTAGTTTAGAGACTTTTCTTCCAGCCCAGTACAGAAATACTATGTGAACTTAGTTTAGAGACTTTTCTTCCAGTTCAGTACAGAAATACTATGTGAAGTTAGTTACTTTTCTTCCAATTCAGTACAGAAATACTATATGAAATTAGTTTAGAGACTTTTCTTCCAGTCCAGTACAGAAGTACTATATACAGGGGGAATATTGTGCAGAGGTTTCCTTCCCCTCTCCAAGCTCAGAAGTCAAGGGGGTGTGCCATACTGGTGCTGAAACTTCACATCTGCGGGGAGAGATTATTATGTGACCACGTTATCATTCGGCGTAGCACATACAGATGGGTTTGGATTAAGCCTGTTTTGGTCATATTTTCTTCACAGATTATTGGTAGTTTGTTGTCAACAGATTCCAACACAATACCCAGAAAGATAATATGTCTGTTATAGTGGTTCTCAGTTGTGTGGCCTTCTCTAATCAGCTCTAACATTGATTCTCTTTTGTGAGCTTCCTAGCTCTAATGTGAGTAGTTTATCTTTGTTTTAACTCTTTCAGTCCCAGCAAATGATTTAGGAGGGAGATAACATTTCTTTCAGTCCCAGAAGATGATTTAGGAGGGAGATAACATTTCTTTCAGTCTCAGCAGATGATTTAGGAGGGAGATAACATTTCTTTCAGTCCCAGCAGATGATTTAGGAGGGAGATAACATTTCTTTCAGTCCCAGCAGACTATCTAGAAGGGAGATAACACTACAAAAATCATGAGACCATTACATTTAAATAAACTAAATACAGTTGGTTGTGACCACCGGAGAAACCAGACTTCTTTTCTGTTATATTAAACCCATGTAAATAGTACGAAAACACATTATACAATGGCTGGTATTGCAAAAGTCATATTTATTGGGGCTAAATGGGTCATATGTTGGACAAAATAACTTTTAACTTTCTACATTTAGCAATATTTTGATTGGCAATAATCTTGCTTTTACGACAAATTCTTCTTGTGAAATATTAGTTGTACTTTTTAATGATACTCATTTCTTCAATGTCTTTAGTTTTTCTCATGAGATGATAAACAAACATGTTTCATTAACTGTTTCCCTACCTTTGTGCTGTTGCTGTAGAACTTTCTCGATTGAAATTACTCACACTGGCATAGTTTGAAGAGTTTGGGGACTGATGATGATTGGTTCCATGTGGGTAGGCAAGCAACACTCACATTCCCAATATGCTTGAGAGGTCTCCAAGTGGTGAGTGCAAGTGTGGGTGCTGTTAGTCTACCAGCATCATGGAGACTTGCTGTGACATTCTTATAGTCTGAAGGAGTGCACAGTTTTGTGATCCTCCAGACTTCAGCACAGCGGAGACCATGGTCAATCCTCTCTTCATTAGTCAGACTTGAAGCGTCTGCCCGGGATACTCCGCATGGAGGTGAAGACGGGTCTTGGTCAGTGTGATCCTCGATCCTGAAATATTAGCATCCTTTAGCGGTGTCAGTGTTTTTTTTAACTCAACGGTGTTTATAATGTGTTAAATATGAATCTCAACATGATCACAACAGCGCCTCTGCTTACTTTAGCGGTGTCAATGCTTTTTTTTTTGTTTTGATTTTTAAATGAACAGTGTTTATAATGTGATGAATATGAACCTCAACTTGGACACATCCACACCTTTGCTTCCTTTAGTGGTGTAAATGTTTTTTTTTAATGAATGATGTTTATAATTTAAGTTCTGATATGGCTGACATCTTTACTGGTAGGCACTATATGTCACTGTTATTATGCCAGAACTTGACTTGGCTGGATTGTGAATCCTCTGGAACATAGATCTTAAGCTCAATGCTCAGGAGTTTAGTCCTTATGGATTCACACCTAGCAGAGTGATGTTGGTGTGGAGACTGTTCCTTTTATCTGTGTGGATTGTTACAGTACTTTTTTTCCCTAATCCAGTACAAAGTAGTATATCCATTTGGATTGTGTTACAGTACTTTTTGATAGAACCAAGCAAAGTATTTGTGCAGTTACACAGTACATACAGCTGAGAATATGACTAGGTTGGTAATGTTCCCTCATGAGGTTTTAGATATTTTGTGATTAACACTGGATCTATGTTATTTACCCAGTATCCATTGACTGTGTGAAACTATATAATCTGTTGCCTTATACCAGTATATGATTTGAAACGAGTCATTAATTTGTAAGACAAGTGCCGTTTCAGAATTTCCAGCCATATAAAGTTGAGGGTTCAAGATCGGCTGTGGGTGACCGTTTTGCATAGATTTTGATGGTATGAGGAATTAGCCATTTGAAAAGCCATGGCAAGCTACTGAACTAACATTGCCTAGTAAATTACAAACAGCCAATGCATGCTGGGGTTGACTGCAACGTCATATAAAGGACATACAACTAACTTTTATTAGTCTGCCTTTATTCTGGAAGCCTGCAAAACCTGCATGTTCAAGCAATGGTAAAAAATGCAATGATGGCTGATGCTTGATGCTTATCTTCTTGTTTTGTTGATTACAGCTTTTTCTTAAAGTGATAACATTGCATGATTTGTGATTTTAAAAATGTAAATAATGATTATCTATTAGTGTTCAAATGTTTACTGATTGGATTGAGGGTGTTTGTGAAAACTCTGGAAAACTAAGGCTTATCTTAGGTCCCAAGACATTGATGTTCAGGTTTGTCTATGCCCTGAAAGGGACTTTCGTCTATCAGAGTGAGGTTGATGTAGTCTTTACCCCACAGCCAGGCACTAGTGTATACTTTCCACGGTGCTTGTGTTGTAGTGCTCTCCTTCCCCTCTCCTTCCCCAGAAACCAGTTTTGTGTAAGACCGGTACTGGATCTTCACAACTGTGGATAATGATATTAGAATGTACTCGGGTCATGGTTTAGCACAGCACACACGGACTGGCTGGGGTTAGGCTGGTCATGTCTCCTCCATGAATTTTAGATATTTTGTTGTCAACAGACTCCAACCCAATGCTCTGATGGACAATGTATATTGATAAAACCAGGTCAAGTAGTTGAGGACTTACACTTTGGTCTGTCTTCTGAGGGCTGTCTGTTGTTTTCAAAGTTACGTTTCTTTCTCTGAGTTAGTGGTCAACATCATCCTCATTGCTCATCCAATTATTCAGTCCACAAGTGCTTGGATCCCCTCCTCAGTAAATCCTGCAGTGTGTAGCGGCTAACGACACCAGCTCTGTGTTGGTTTATTTATCTTCTTTGGCTTCCTGCATAGTGTCCTTGTTTGTGGCCACCCCTCTTTTAACTTGCTGTTCTCGCAGTCTGGTCATGGTTGTAGATTTAGTCATCACTTGGTTCTCGCAACCGACTTACTTCTCATAGAGCATTCAGTATATCAGCCTGGTCCATGGCTCACCTGTCCTCCACCTGCAAGCCTGTCATCCTGCTCATTTCTCTGAGTAACATTCTGTAAATAATACATGTTTGTTTGTTATATTGAAACAGTTTGTGGTGTTACATTGTTAAACATACTGTTTTGTTTGATACGATGTATGATCTGAGTTATTACAGCAATAAACATTAAAAATATAAACATGGGTTTGTGCTCTATTTTGTGTATTAGTCAAAGTTATTATATTACTGTATTTAATTTGATGAAATTTGTCAATAGTATCATTTTACTTTAAACTTCTGTAGGAGCAGAGTCATCAGTGAAGTCTTTCACAATGTCTGTGTCTAACCATCCATAGTCAGTGCTGATAATATTCACTGTCAACTTGCTCTCCCCACCGACAACCAACACCACTGTGTCATATAACTGTTGTCTGTGTCTTTCTTTTTGTTGTCAAGTATAATAAATTCTCAGCTTGATTCTTTTTGTTCTTAAACTTCTTTTATGATAGTAGCCTCATTTTTCTAAATGTTTCTGTCTACATCACAAGGGAACAAACTCATTACATTTTACATGAAGATCTTGAGAAGAACTGCCATCTTCACTCGAGGTTTCGCACAATTAGAAATAATCAAATTTGAAATATAGGTACCCATCCTGCATTGAATACAGAGAGAAAACAGACACAAAGGTTCAGGAATTTTGTGAAAATACAACCCAGACAATTAGTGCCTTCTGCCTTAAGCTATAGAGCTGAGGCCAGACCAATAATAAAATACCGGGTGTTTGTAAAGTCTCACTACACTTTGTATGTAGAACAAATCTGAAAAATGAAGTACATGATGTAGTCAAACAATATGCTCCAGTCCATCATGGAGCAATATGCTGAGAATGTCTGTTGTCTGCTGGAGTAAATCCTTGCACTCGAACAGAATGTTGTTATCAACTGAAAAAAGACCTTTTTTTCAAATTTGTTCTGATACAAATTCTAACTTGGGTATACTACCCACAGGAATAATACACCAGGGCAGTCTATAAAAAGGTATACTACACAAGAATATGCTACACAATAATATACTACACAAGATTATTCTACATAATGTGATACAGTACACAGAGTTATACTAATTACTATACAAAAGATACGGTACACAAGAGATATAGCACACAAGAGATATAGCACACAGGGGTATACTACACAAGGGTATACTACACAAGGATATACTACACAAGGATATACTACACAAGAGTATACTACACAAGAGTATATTACACAAGGGTATACTACACAAGAGTATACTACACAAGATTATACTACACAAGGATATACTACACAAGGATATACTACACAAGAGTATACTACACAAGGGTATACTACACAAGAGTATACTACACAAGATTATACTACACAAGGATATACTACACAAGGGTATACTACACAAGGGTATACTACACAAGGGTATACTACACAAAGGAATATATACTACATTTTACAGTACACTGCGACACTGCAAGACACAGTACATAAGATTGGTCACAATGACATAACAATCATAATGGGAGATTTTAATGCATAAGTGGGTACAGGAAGAGCTGAACATGAGAGACACGTTTGAGGAAAATTTTGATTGGGAAATAGAAATGATGCAGGTGACAATTAATTGAATTTTGCACAGAAAATTAGTTAGCGATAGCCAACACACTTTTTAAACAATACCCAAGAAGACTCTTCATGTGGAAGTCCCCGGACTATCAAAAACCAGATAGATTATATTTTAATACAAAGAAGATGGAGATCAAGCATACCATCTGCAAAAACCCTAAAAAGTGCAGACTGATACAGATCATCAGTTATTAGAAGTAGATCTGAAATTAACACTCAAAAAGCTTACCCGAGGACCAAGGCCACTTAGTTTTGATATCACAAAAATACCAGATGCATAAAACGTAGAAGTGAAGAATTGCGTTGGGTCTTGATGTCTATACAGGAAGAATTGACACCTGATGAATTGGCAGTACAAGCTAGAGATATCTTATAACTGCAGCCAAAGATTTAATTCCGACCAAGACAAAGCAACATAATCCATGGATTACATCAGACACGTTAGAATTAATAAAACAACGAAGGAACTGAAACAGAAAGGCGGTGAATCCGATAACAGCAGGATGAAGTATAAATCTTTAACTCTAGAAATTAGAAAGATCACAAGAAAGTACAAACACAAAATATATACAAGATTGCTGTAGGCCAACCTTTTCAGCAGGCGGGCCAAATTTCAGAAATAATATTTCCTGCCGGGCCACGCACCTTTTTTTTTTAAAAAAAAGTAAACAAGCAAGCGTGCTACAGCTTCAACCACATCGTCGCTTCCCAGTAGGTGAGATCATGGTCAAATGCTTGCCTGGTTTAATGGGGGGGGGGGGGGGGGGGGAGTAGAGAGAAACAACAAGAAATAGGTTTTTAAAAAAAAGAAAAGAAAGTAAACCATAACTGAGAATCAAACATATTTATTAGAACATTTAAAAATATCATATATTAGGCATATGACTGTGTGCAACGTGCATCAGAAATTTTGGGAATTCATGAGGAATATGAGCATTCCATCACATGAAATACAACTCATAAAAATGATTTATCTAGACCAACAAGCAGCAGTTAGAATAGATGGCGAGACATCAGATTGATCTGACATCAAGCAAGGAGTCCGTCAGGAATGTGTGCTGTCCTCTGTACAGCGAAAATAAAATGAGAAATGTCAGAGATGATATAAACAGAGAGCAATATGATGCCCTAAATATTGGTGGTCATGACATACGAAAGATTCGATATGCTGATGATACAGCATTGCTACCCACAACACAGAATGGTACAGAAAACCTAATCACTTCAACCCAATTGAATAGTGAAAATTACAACTTATATCTTAACTAGCAGACCCGGCCCGGCTTCGCCCAGTCCCTAGTGGGGAGCATCTCATTTAATTCATATAAGTAGTCATATAAGCTCCCGTTCCTGTCTGTCTGTCTGTCTGTCTGTCTGTCTGTCTGTCTGTCAAATAGACCCATCCCTCTGTCTCTCCCTCGTCTATCCCTCCCTCCCTCCCTGTCTGTCTGTCTGCCTACCCGTCCCTCCGTCTCTCCCTCCGTCTCTCCATCCCTCCCTCCCTCCCTCCCTCCCTGTCTGTCTGTCTGTCTGTTTGTCTATCTATCTATCTCTGTCTGTCTGTCTGTCTGTCTAATAGACCCATCCCTCTGTCTCTCCCTCCGTCTATCCCTCCCTCCCTCCCTCCCTGTCTGTCTGTCTGTCTGTCTGCCTACCCGTCCCTCCGTCTCTCCCTCCGTCTCTCCATCCCTCCCTCCCCGTCTGTCTGTCTGTCTGTCTGTCTGTCTGTCTGTCTGTCTGTCGGTGCCTGTCTGTCTGTCTGTTTGTCTATCTATCTATCTCTGTCTGTCTGTCTGTCTGTCTGTCTAATAGACCCATCCCTCTGTCTCTCCCTCCGTCTATCCCTCCCTCCCTCCCTCCCTGTCTGTCTGTCTGCCTACCCGTCCCTCCGTCTCTCAATCCGTCTCTCCCTCCGTCTCTCCATCCCTCCCTCCCTGTCTGTCTGTCTGTCTGTCTGTCTGTGTCTGTCTGTCTGTCTGTCTGTCTATCTATCTATCTCTGTCTGTCTGTCTGTCTAATAGACCCATCCCTCCGTCTATCCCTCCCTCTCTCCCTGTCTTTTTGTCTATCTATCTATCTATCTATCTATCTATCTATCTATCTATCTATCTATCTATCTATCTATCTATCTATCTATCTATCTATCTATCTATCTATCTATCTATCTATCTATCTATCTATCTATCTGTCTGTCTGTCTGTCTGTCTGTCTGTCTGTCTGTCTGTCTGTCTGTCTGTCTGTCTGTCTGTCTGTCTGTCTGTCTGTCTGTCTGTCTGTCTGCCTGACCCGGCCCGGGTTCGCCCAGTCCCTGGTGTGGAGCATCTCATTTAATTCTGAGTAGGTAAGAATTCGCTCTGCCTTCAAAATGTTGACGTGAAGATTTTCTTCCTGCAGCTGCTTCTGTATTTGTTGATCAGTAAGCTCCATTTTTAGCCGCTTGACCACCCATCTGACTGTGTTTGAATCAGTGTTTCTGATTCTGGTGTCTTGGTCCTCCTTCCTCTCACAAGTTTTTGTGTTCGTCTGTGGGTAGTCGTCGCTCTTCTTATTGGTAGTTTCATTGACTGTAGGTTCAGATACTTTATTACAGCTTGCATGCAGACTCTCCAAAGGCAGGTTCGTCTTCTTGATAGTCTGGTCGGTTTTCTCACTATGCATCTTGGAAGCTGCTTGTTTCTTTGTGCTATTACGACGAAGGGAATCAGCCCACGAATAGATGCATGCCGTTGGAGATCGCACTTTGTAAACAAGCATGATGGTCTAAGCCAGTCGGCAAGACACTTTATAATGATGATGATGATGATGATGATGATGACGATGATGATGATGACGATGATGTAAACAGAGACATGCATTTCTAGAAAAGATCGTTATGAAGGGAACTGTACCAGGTCAGCAAAGAAGAGGAAGACCACAACGCATTCAAGATTTGATAGATAATTTACACATAACAATGGCAGAACATCTGTTTTATGATAAAGATACATTTCCACAGACTGCTATTGGTTGGGTGAAGGGTGGAGAGAAAAGTTCTGCGTAGAACAGACCACTGGATGGTGATAAAGAACACGGTGCTCGTTGTCTGCCTAACGAAGCACTTGAAGTCTGTATGCAGTCTACTTTGATATATTACACAAACTGTTCCACTCCGCTTCTCGCGGAGTCGTTGAGCCGTTTCATGTCCGTTTTCGTTTACGCAACGCAGTCATTATACAACGGTGGTTTGTATAACAGCAAAAGTTGCTATGGTTATATTCCAAGCAATACTATCTGTTTTAAGAACAGAAAGCCATCAATCAATACACATAACTTATGAAAAATGACAGGATGAGGAAAAGAATTCCGGTGAAAAGTGTTTAAAAAAAAACATAAGCATTGGGACGCAGAGGTGTTTCCAAGGCACCAGGGTTGGGTTCTATCCTGGCCAAGACCTATTGACGCGTCCTCGCCGAGCGTCCTGGGCAACAGGTCCCTTCGGGGTCCTGGCTAAAGTCAGTAGGATCGTTGAGAGTGTCTTCCTGCACGGCGAGGAACCACCATTCTGCACGCCAATAAGTCAGACATGGGACAACGGATACTCACGCAAACCTCTGGTCCGGTATGACATAACACTGATGTTGGACAACAGGATGTCTTCATCCTACATACAGGACTTCAAGCTGGTGTTCGCAGCCAACGAACACAAGCAAGCAAGCAACATAAGCATTAAAACATCAATTTATTATCCACACTTGGAGAAACAAAATTGATAATACATTAGGATTCAGCGTTTGATGGTTACCATACTGCATACTATCATGTGTTAAAACAGTTTAAGCGGTGGTTATAGACATGTATTGCAAACGTAAGTTTATAATGTTTGATCAGTTTGTATAGTTTCAAAATCAACACGAAACATTTAATTTGTGTCAATTTTATCTTTCTCGTTTCAGTTCAGTGTATTGCATTAACCATTTTACTTCGAATTATGTTATTGGTTTCTATAACATGACTTTTAATGTGCTTTTCTGATATAATTAATAGAAATACATAATTTCATTTGTTATTTTTCTTTTATTTCGTACATTTATTAACATGTGTTTGAAAGTTTATTTCAAATTGATTGAAATCGCATGTTTTCTTCCATTGATTAAGCTATGACTATCAGTTTGTACTAACAATTCCCGTGCTCTAATTCTGTATAAATGTTTTCTAAAAGCGAGGCCAAACATGGAATTTCCTTTCACAACTTTATTTTGTTTCAAGGAAACGTACGTGAATCTTTTAGAGTGTGGTGTTTATTAACATATAGGTAACAAATATAATGTTTCCAAGTCGTTATGCTATTTTGCCCATTCTGATAGGTACGGCACAAAAACCCACTGCTGATCAATATTATGCTCGATACTGCCTCTACTTTCCTAAATATTTGAAACATATCTGATGAGAGTGAATAAACCCCTAAACCTTTCAATACACAGTTAAGCCACAACTTGGAATCAAACTTCGGACCACTGCAATGAACGGCCAGCGCACAAACTAAAAAGAAAGACAACATAAATAACGGATCTTTACATGTTTTAAGGCGTATTTAGTATTAGGTGCAAGCTCCACATTTGTCTATACCAGTCGGCACTAGATGGGTCTTGTGGTGAATGTTACATCGGTCGTCTTTATTCCCCAGGATATTTCCTGATGCTCACTGTAGGCCAAGTCTAGCTGAGGGCCCAGGTCAATGTTTACAAATGGTTATTCAAACACAAGACCACAGGGCAGACAGGCGAGTGTACTGACCACTCTGCTGCCACTGTTCCCTGACGTACAAATAAACAAAATCAGCAACCGAATATAATGTAACATATATGCAAACACGTACACGATGCAATGTCTAGTGTTTGGCTTCGTTAGATTTGTGTATTATCACCTTCATTGCCCTCGGTAGTATGCAGGATTGAATGTATGTGTTTATGAATGTAAGTCTGTATGTATGTCTGCCTGACTCTCTGTCTCATAACATGTAGTATGCATTGCTTATGTTTACAACATTTATTTGACAATGATTTTTAACTTATGTGAATGTAACATGCACAATGAAGAACGAAAGATGAGTGATTGGAAGGGCCTAATGTAAGACGGGCCTGCGTGCTTAATTTGTGACCTTTTAAAAATAAAGTTCGTTCGTTCGGTTGCTTCCTTATGTAGTCCATTAAATAGACTACACACCGAGTCTTTCAACACAGTTCACTTAACTCTACATCACCGACCTGGATTCCAATATATGTAAAGCGATCAAGCGCCGTAGCAGGAATATTCTGTTTGCATGTGAAATATTAAAACCATGACAGTTTTAAGCCTGGTCTGCCCTGGCATAGAGTTTATGGGTGTCTGTTTGATGATTCTGACTGTCAGGTTGAGTGATGATAGAGAGCTGCATGGTTAGATAGATACTGCTATTCTTGGCTCTTGATTTATACAGCAACCCCGTGGCATTCTTTAACTTTGATAATTGATGGCAGGAAACACCTGTTGGTTTACACAAGCCCTGGTTGTGCAACACATAGATTTCAGAGGCCATGTGAGCTAAGATAACTGGACGACAATCTCATTCGTGACGCGCCACTACTCGGATATTTCAGTGGAGCTTCCTAGATCTCTCTAGAGCTGCTGGTTCTTGATATTTTAGACATCTTTCCTGTCACTTCTGATGGCCATTGCGCCTTTAAAGTCTATACACGTTAACATCTTAGACTGACTCAACATAACTTGCTGAATAGGACACCGGTTTAGTTGTTTCACAGTCTATTTTACTACCACAATAAGGAGACGCTGTCAAGAACATCATCTTTTGTTCCATAACGAATTCACAAATGTACAAACAACATCTAATATCACATTTCTACAAGAGTGGCATAGTTTGTAGCCGTTGCTCTGTTGACGATGACTAGGTCCAACACCGAACGAAGTCCAAGTCTGACTGCCTCAAAAGTGACGTCCAAAACATCTAGCCTACTTTTCACGTGTTTGTGAACAATGTCGTGCTGGGTCACGTGGCACGGTCTCCTTCTGTCGACCGCGCTTAATACGTCATATGCCATGTCCCCAACATGTATCAACAGGACTATGGCACATGACATTTAGTCTTTAGGATGCATTTACAGATAAGGCACATGCCTTCCCAATTGCGCTCCTCCGCCCGAAGCCGTTGGCATAATGTGGGATATCTGGTTTGGTGAGCGCCGCCCAACATTCGCTAGGTGCATATGGCATAGTTGTTTATCATATGAAGTGATTAAATGAATAATACGTTGGCTGAAATGCTAAGTGCACAGTCACTGATATTGTTGGAATGTGGAGTACTTTATATTATGAACTGCCCAACAATTACTTGATATAACTGATCAGAATGTTTTGGGGACGTACAGCTTCAAGTTATTTTGAGCTATTCCTAAACTTGAGGCTACATGTCAAACTTAACTCGCCCCTTGCACCGCTGTTCTCTCCATAGGACATGTCCATCCTTCATCCCTAGTCTATCAGAAAGTCCTTCTGTTTTCTTAGCAACGGCTGGAATCACTTAATCAATAATGCTTTCGATATATTTGAGCAATTGATTATTGTTTTACAATATACGAAATGCGTTTTGTTTATTAACTCTATGATTGTTAATAAGGAAATGTTCCATGATGTCCGACTTTGATGTTTTATGACCTGTCAACTGCACATGGATTTCAGAAGATTATCAACTGTCTTTTCCAACCATACTGATATATGTTCGGTTACTCGATTCGCTAATTGTCTTTCCGTTCTACCTATGTAAGTTTCTTGGCACTCACACTGCAATTGATAAATTCAGTTTGATTTGGTGTACGGAGACAATGATTCTTTTACAGATGGGATAGGTATCGAAGTGGTTTTATATCTGACCATTGGTTCAGCAGTAAAGAATGTTCGTTACAGTTGTTTCAAGTCGATCGTGTATTCTCTACATTACATCATCTCCCCGAAAATTTGCAGGAAAAAAAAAATTTTGGGAACCGTTGATTCTGTGGATGTTGGTTTGTTTGGCAGGCAGTGACGCTTGATGAAACCGGTTTGGAATCCATTATATTTCAGAGTCTGGTGAAGGGTGTCTAGTTCTTCCCTTAGTGTGTCGTCGGAGCAAATCTTCCTAGCTTGACTAAAGAGATTCGTACAATCCCACGCTTATATTGGATGGGTGCAAAGCTACTGAAATTCAGGCATTGGTTAGAACATGTTCTTTTTCGATAGCTGCTATTTGGATGGTGCCATTCTTTCGACGTCGGATTAGAATTCTAAGATCTGTAAGGTTTCGTTATAATCATGGTCAATAGTCAAGGAAATGTTCTTGTGGGTTCTGTTCATGATGGAGTGGACTGATTCCGTTTGTTGTCTGGTCTATGTGAGGAATAATGTTTCCTCCACTTACTGGTCCTATTCGAAATAGAAACAAGGTTATTAGTGTAACCATTTCATGATAACAGGTTTGGAGACATCTATTGCTGAACACCTTAGGAATGTGCGAGTCCAGATAGGAAGGGACAGCACTGACTATTTCTGACAACTGTCAACTGGTCCCTTTTGGGGGAGGGAAATAGTCAGAAATAATATTGTGGTAAAGTATAATGGCAAGCTTTGTGATGTCAACATCATTCATGAATATGGCCCAATCGTAGAGAGAAGTGAAGATAGTATAGATGCATATATAGTGACCTGGATAATGCCTTGAAAACGATGCAAAAACTCACAAACAAACATCACATTTGGAGACTTTACTGCTGAAGGTGTCAACGACTAAGATGGTTGCACAATAGGTAATTATTTATGGGGTTGTTGAGGGAATAATTAAAGAGAAGTCAAGCGTGTAGTGTGAGAAAAAGATGGTTGTATTATTGTTAGAAATAATCTTACCATCTGGCGAAATATATCTTGCATAGATTACAACAAGAATCACTGTAGAAAAAAGTAGTTATAACAATTATGTCAACTGTAGTGAGAGAAAATAAAAAAATAAAAGTGTGTTTACGTGCTATATAGAACCTATAAGAAAGATGTTGACAGCAGCAGGATATTACAACATATGCTGTAATAAACTGGTATTGTTCGATCATGCGAGTAATCAATAAAAACAAACACATGTATATAAATGACTAGGACTTCAGCCCTGGCAAACAACATAATCAAGGGAGGGGGAGGGGGGAGTTGAAAATAATATAACAGTGTTAAAAAATCTCAAGGAAGAATGAATTAAACATGTATAAATACAACAAAACAAAACCACCCAACGTTTCGGTAGTTAATATCTTTGTCAAGAAGACTAAACACATAAATATTAGTAAATTATTATTAAAACACACAGAAATGCAATTTAAAACATAATAGGAATATTTACGAAGGGGAAGATGAATAATGAATCCGTGATTTCCATAGCTAGCAATAATGCGGATAGGTTTAAGTCTAAAATCAGGAATAACAGAAGGGAACATGGGCAATGTCAGACCAATGAACACCCTACAGGTAAACTACTAAGGTGACGTGCCATCACATAACAAGGGAGGGCGGTCAGAGGTAACAGGAAACATGAGAACCAAAGATAAACCATGGCACTCACATCATAAATTATTCTCGCTTGATCGTCACACCCATAGGGGAATTAAGTGGCTCTCCATTTTCAGCATGGCAGAACTATCCGAATAACATGGTTTTATAGCAGTGATACACACAGCATCGAACATCTTATTATCCGGTAAATTAAAATAATCGGAACCGGTTTGTTGGAGTGTTGTGTGATGTCCCTCAAATGTTCCATGAGGTATGTGATGTCCCTCAAGTGTTCCATGAGGGAGGTGATGTCCCTCAAATGTTCCATGGGAGTCTCCGTGGCGAAATAGTCAAGCCGTCTGTCTCAGGCTCCGAAGGTTGTGGGTTCGATTCTAGGCCGCATCCTTCGGTTCACGAGTGCAATTTTCGGAGACTCTGAGGGTCGTCGCTGGAGCTACGGAGTTCATGCTTTGTGCTTCGATTTCCGCGCTGCGGAAAGAGACTGAGCCATATGGGATAAAACACCGGTGCCATGAATTCGACCCAGTCGACTTCTAAGCGACTTTATTTTTTTTTTTCAAATGTTCCATAAAACGCCCAGCTAGACGTCTTCTAGTCGGCCAGTTATATTTTATGTCGCATCTCTTACAAATCAATTATGTACATAAGACTGCGAGATGTAAAGGTAAACAATTTTTTAAGTAAAATGTATCCATAGAAAATATCACAGACTATGTATGGATAATGTACTTGTACGTAAGACACAATGTCTGAATACATTTGGATGCATCAAAAACTTAGACAACCGAAGGTAGGCGACTGTTGACAAGTAAGTCTCTGCAATTTTTGTCACGGCAATAAATCACCATTAAGACATGTGGGAACACATCTCGAGTAACTGAGTCTGATCTTAGGATGTACCAGTGACAGTGGAAGATATTTTTGACAGCCAGAAAATGTACTTAAAATATATAATCTATTGTGTTGTATGTTTGGGAAACATGGAATATAAACAGACAACTAAGAAACGACTAATGACAGTGGAAATGTGGCTTTTAAAGAAAATTTAAAGACAACCATAAATTGATTATATAATTTAGATTGAGAGATTCAAGATATTTTGGGTACATTAGGAGGAGGATTACATTTGAAAACTTAGTGAGAACAGGCAAACTTGATGAGAAAATAGTAAATTAAAGACAATGATATAAATACCTGGATGTCCTGGCCACTTGAGACGGTGTACCATGACCCCTAGGCTTATCGATATAACACAAGATGATGAGGATGATGGTGTATCCACTTCTGTGTTTAAGCACAGAAGTCACAAACATTATATTGCAGGATTTATTGCCTGGCAAATTTCATTGCATCTCGTAGGGACGCAGAGGTGTTTCCAAGGCACCAGGGCCGGGTTATATACTGGCCAAGACCTATTGACGCGTCCTCGTCGAGCGTCCTGGGCAACAGGTCCCTTCGGGGTCCTGGCTAAAGTCAGTAGGATCGCCGATTCCTCCGAAGTCGGAGAGTGTCTGCCTGTACGGCGAGGAACCACCAGTCTGCACACCAATAAGCCAGACATGGGACAACGGATACTCACGCAAAACTGTATGACTGTCCTGTATGACATCACACTGATGTTGGACAACAGGATGCCTTCATCCGACATACAGGACTTCGCGTTGGAGCTCAAGCCAACGAACACAAGCAAGCAAGCAAGCATTGCATCTCGTCAGCATAGTTACACATAATATGAAGTAAATATATGAGTTATAAGAAGGCTGAAATAATTAAATCGCACAGTCAAAGATATTGTTCGAGTGAGGAGCATCAGCTATTCCACGATAATCGCACATTTAAAATGAAATTGTTCTGTTTGTACAAATCTAACTGGAACCTCCTAATGGCTAGAAAGTATACAAAACGCCAGTTCTTATTAAGACTTTTTTAAAAATAACTATTAAGCAGTTGTCTGAGCCCGTCGATTTCGAAACAATTGCTTAATAGCTATCATAAAGTCAAGAAAGAAAAGGCTCTTTGTTTACTGTATTCGATTAACAAAAAACAACTGCTCAAAAACATAAAGGCACAAATCTTGCAACTTATTGCTTGTGGCTTTGTGGTTAAATTATCTAGGGAATACATTGTTTTAAACTTCTGTTTTCTCTCCCCCACAGCCCTGCCCCCGGCACTCCGCATTCAAATCATAAGTCATCTTTTTTTTTAATGTGCAAATAGTCCCAATTGGCTAATATAATGCACGGACACAGGCTTTATCTGTTTTAATGATGACACACGCGCCAGAATCACCGATATGTAAAGTGCCAGTCAGTGGGCTTAATCTTACTCTGATCTCTCCCAGCATGAATGCACTTTTCCGTTGGGATGTCCTTGGATGTCCACAGTTAATAAAGAAACCGCGAAGTCAACGTCTCAGGAGCAATCAGCCATATTAATATAACACCGTACACTAGTCTGATGTTAATGGGCGTGTGCGAGACAGGTTCGCTGAACACCGGCGAGGAAGACAGCTGCCTTTTAAAACCATCATGATGTATACCTGAAGATGTTAGAGCATCGATGAATAAACCAACTGCACATAATAAATAAATGGGAGACCATAGAAAGACTATACTGTTTGATGAGAAATCAATTATGATCACCATCCTTATGTACCCTGCCAATTGATGTGGCCTTCACACACCTTCATTGATCTCGGTCCTCTTTGACGATATTTCCCCCGTGCCACCATTTCAATCCGTCCAGCATCGTATCTCTTGGCCAGCCCCTTTTTCTACCTTTTCTACCGCAGATCTTTTTAGTTCTCACAATATTTCTGACTAGTCTCCTGTACTAAACTCGAAGGTTATCGCTCGGGTAAGGAGACCTAGTGCAATGCTGCAGCAGCATTAGCACATGACACGAATTAGAGTTTCTAGACGGGAATGGAAACTGCTACAGCTGCCTTTGAGTTAGCAGATGAGTACAACAGGGTATCATACGGCATAATCAAGAGATTGCTACTTAACATTCTCGTCGAACTAAACGAACTCAACTGGATTCGATCAGCGCTTTTCAAAAGAATGAGCGGCTGGCGGATAATGACGACTGCTCAATCTGAGAGTGAAACTAAGCGAGGCAAGTTGTTGCCGTCTACGACGTGAAACAATTAAAAATACCAACTCCTTATAGGAACAGTGAGCAGAGATACCTTGACAAGGGGACTACGTCAGAAGACTGAACACGTATAGGAATGCCCAAAGTACAGTGACGCCAATGCTGAAAACATGACATAATAAAACACCATATGAACATTGTGTTCGCGATTAATTGTGCGAAATGGTAAACATCCGCTCCCAGAACTGAGATATGCATATGGGATACTGGGATATGGCACTGTTCTTCACAAAAGTAATATTTTTGACAATATGCACGAACATGGACACAAGATATTACAGACAACTTGGGCGTAAAATGCATGAGGCAAGATCAACAAGCATGAACATTAACACAAGACATTACAGACAACTTGGTGTTGGCATGCACGAGGCTGAGTTCGACAAGCACGAACATTAACACAAGACATTACAGACAACTTGAGCTTGGCATGCATGAGGCAGGGATCGACAAGCACGGACATGGACACAACATATTACAGACAACTTTGGCGTAAAATGCATGAGGCAAGATCAACAAGCCTGAACATTAACACAAGACATTACAGACAACTTGGGGTTGGCATGCATGAGGCAGAGTTCGACAAGCACGAACATTAACACAAGACATTACAGACAACTTGAGCTTGACAGGCATGAGGCACGGATCGACAAGCACGAATATGAACACAAGACGTTACACAACTGGGGCATTGCATACATGAGGCAGGGATCGACAAGCAAGAACATTAACACAAGACATTACAGACAACTTGAACTTGAGATTACACGAGGCAGTGGAAATGGCAAAGGATCAAGAAATGTATTCACGAGCAGTGATGAGTGAATGGGTAGCGGGGTAGGGGTATCCCCTATCAAAGGAGAAGTAAGGCGCCTCCTTCCCTCCGCTAGCCTACGGGACACCCTTGGGCAAGGTGGAGTACCCGTTTAGCCCCCCGATCAGGGTTACGTGAAGCCATGGGTGCAGGTGGTGGATGAAGATGGAGAGCAGCCGACAGATAGTTGTAGGTTATGGTCTCCACCTTCACGACGGTAGGCAGAGGATCTCCTTTTTTGAGGAGACAATGGCTACGGTCACTGACCAGTATGGTCACTGCTGGGAAGGAAAGCAATGGCAAACTACCTTCTTTACACATGCCAAGAAAATCATGTTGTGTTCACTTATCGATAATCAGAGAAACGGCGTAAATGGGTGCTCCATAGGGGCAGCCTCGCCCGGTAGGGATAGTCATGCGCACCAGGTGACTCCAGACCGTCAACAGGCTACTAGGTGCAAAAGATTAATATCATTGAAAGTAGGAACTTGGAATGTTAGAACAATGAATGCAGATGGAAAGTTGGAGGACATCAAAAAAGAAATGGAGAGAGAGAAGATTAACATATTAGGAATATCGGAAACGAGATGGAGAGGAGCAGGGATAAGGACAGGAGAGGATTGTAAGATTATTTACTCGGGGGAGAAGAACAGCAAAGAGGTGTAGCCATTATATTAGATAAGCAAACATCAAATTCTGTCAAAGGATATCATGCTGTGTCAGACAGAGTTCTATTAGTAAAATTAAACGGAAGACCTTTTAAAATAAATGTAATTCAAGTATATGCCCCAACAAGTGAAAGCAGTGAAGAAAGTATAGAGGAATTTTATAATGACATGGAGTCTGCTTTGAAGAACTGTAAAAAATCAGAAATAAATATCATAATGGGTGATTTCAACGCAAAAATAGGAAAGCAAAGCGATGGATACAGTGTAGGCAACCATGGTTTGGGAGAGAGAAATGAAAGAGGTTACAGACTTGTAGAATGGGCAAAAGAACAAGAATTGGTTGTAGGAAACACCTGGTTTAAACAACATCCTAGAAGATTATGGACATGGAGGAGTCCAGACAGCAGGATTAAAAACCAGATAGATTACATCCTGATAAGCAAAAGGTTTCGAAATGCATTAACAGTTGTAAAAACAGTTCCAAATGCAGACTGTTACAGTGATCACAGATTAATTACTGGCACATTGAGGGTAAAGTTAAAGAAAGTCAAGTATACAGCAGGAAACCCTAAATATGACTTGTGCAAATTGAAAACTGACAAAGAAATACAAGATAATTTTAACATAGAAGTAAAGAACAAATTTGATTTATTGTCTGATCTAGAGATCCTATTTCAAGATGTAGATGATCAATGGGAAATGCTGAAGAATTCAATCAGTTGTGCAGCAGAAAAAACTATTCCAAAAGTAAAGAAAGTTGGCCGTAAGACATGGATGACTGAAGAAATTTTACAACTAATGGAAACAAGAAGACAGAACAAAAATAATCCTGCCAAATATGAAGAAATTCACAGAAAAGTCAAAACCTTATGTAAGGAGGCTAAAGAAACATGGCTTGAGAAAAATTGCAGAGAAATTGAAAAACAACACAACAGTAAAAATGCGAAACTAATGCACAAAAGAATTCAGGAGATTACTAATCAAAGAACACGTACATCAGCAGGCTGCCTAAAGACAAAAGATGGAAGAGTCATAATAGAAAAAGATAAGATTTTACATGTATGGTCAGATTACGTGAAAAACCTTTATGACGATAGCAGAGACGAACAATATATTGTTCAAAATAACAATGAAGGGCCGGCAATTTTGAAGATGGAGGTTCAGAATGCTCTTAATCATATGAAATCTGGCAAAACCCCCGGTCCAGACAGCGTCACAACAGAAATGATTAATGCTTTAGAAGAATATGGAATAGATAAAGTTACCAGTCTGCTTAATACAATATATGATACTGGAAATATACCTCATGAGTTATGTAATTCTGTATTTATTGCAATCCCAAAGAAATCAGGAGCCTTGGAATGTGATCAACATCGAACAATTAGTATAATGAGTCACATCACGAAGATTTTGCTAAGAATTATCATGCAAAGAGTTAGGAGGAAAATACAACCTGAAATAGGAGAAGAACAATGTGGGTTTGTAGTAGGCAAGGGTACAGTAAATGCTGTGTATATACTGAGAACCGTAAACGAACGTTCTATAGAAGTAAACAAAGATCTACACCTTTGCTTCATTGACTACACAAAGGCTTTTGATAAAGTGAGACATGTCAACATGATAAGGATGCTTGAAGATCTACAAATTGATGGGAAAGACCTTAGACTTGTAAAAAACATATATTGGAAACAACAAGCTGCCATAAGAGTTGATAATCAAGTAAGCCAATATCAGCCTATTAAGAGAGGTGTGAGACAGGGATGTGTAATGTCTCCAGATCTGTTTTCCCTGTACAGTGAAAATATTTTCAGAAATATTGAAAATATGGAAGGAATCAACATTGGGGGACGATGCATCAATAACATTAGATATGCAGATGATACAGTCTTGATTGCAGACAATGAACAGGATCTGCAAAATTTAGTAGATGCGATTGTTACACACAGTGAACAACAAGGGTTAGAATTAAATTGTAAAAAGACACAGATTATGGTCGTCACTAAGAAGAACGAAATACCACAGTGTAATATACAAGTAAATGGGAATATTCTTCAACAAGTGAATAGGTACAATTACCTCGGAACAGTAATAACATCTGATGGGAGATGCCTTGAAGAGATTAGAACAAGAATCGCCATGGCAAAAGTAGCCTTTAGCAAGATGAAAAACATACTGACCAATAAAAAGATGTCAATTGAAACGAGAAAAAGAGTGTTGAGATGCTACATAGAACCTGTACTTTTATATGGATGTGAAGCTTGGACAATGAGCAGCCAGGCTGAAAAACATCTGATGGCTGTAGAAATGTGGTTTCTGAGGAAAATGCAAAGAATACCATGGACAGCCAGAAAGACCAATGAACAAGTCCTTCAAGAAACAAATGAAGATCGTAAACTGATCAGAGACATTAGACGTAGACAGTCACAATTTTTTGGGCATGTTATGAGAAGAAATGATTTGGAGAACTTGGTGACAACTGGTAAGATCGAGGGGAACAGACCAAGGGGAAGACCTAGAAACAAGTATCTGGATGGCTTGGCCTTGTGGCATGGTCGAGACAGAAACACGGAACTGATCCACGACTCTGTTGATCGAGTGAGATGGCAGAACATGACCGCCCACGCTTACCGGCATGGCACATGATGGATGGATGGATGAGTGAGACGTTCTGCAAAAGATAAGCAACATGAGGATAATTAATAGCCCATCATTACCACTTGCCATGCTTATAGGCGTGGGCGGTGATGGTTCTCCATCTCTCACGATCACCAGTACCTATCTTGGAATTAGGTCTGTATTCTTGTCCAGATTACGTTAGGAGGCGAAGTCATCTAGAAATGTACCACTTGTTCCTTTCTCATCAGGTTTTCCAGTTGTCCTAAAGTTTTCAACTGTATTATCCCTTATAACATTCCCTTCACTTTCCACTTCTAATTTGTCTAATCCATTTGTTGTTTTCATGTGCTCCCTTCTGAACTGCCTCATTTGTTTTCCGGCCATACATTGCAGTCTTCACATTTTCCCCAGAACCCTCATTTCCACTGCCATTAATTAGATGCTTCTCGACTTGTCTGGTTCATAGCGCAAAGAAAACATGTAATATTGATTGATAAAAAATATATATTTGTACAAGACGAGGGAATTCATGGTTCGGCACTATGAATTATTTATTAATTGTCTCTTTCTTTAGAATATTTACGTAATAGCAACCACACGCGACGTTTTTTGTTTCAATATAAAACATAGATAATGAGCCTCTTCAGACGTCATGGAGGAGACAGTATTACTTTTTCCGATCATTATGGCCCTGGGGTAAGCCCAACTCTTGAAAATGAGTGCCAATTTCCACAACTGTTTGTGAAGGAAAGGTGATAGGGAAAGAAACTGGGTACCCCCATCTCATATATCGCTGTCTAGAATGTGTATATACCTAACACTTCACATGGTAACTGCAGTAACTGACATGGGCAGGTCTTTCACTATCGTTTTATCATTGGCATTTTATAACGTTTTGGGCGTAAAGTGTGTTTAGACTCACATTACATGCGATGTCACGTTGCCTCAACTTCTGTGCGGCATATGTACTGTTGAACAGTCGACACTGCTTTTACTTTCTCTGTCACTTTCTCGTTCCTTCTTCTCTGACTTTCCTTCTCTCAACCATATTATTTTGCCATGCACTTATATTGGGGTAAGTAAAGAACCTATAACATGTCTAGCAAACCCATAGGGAATTTATTGGTTCCTGGGCAATACTGTTCACTAATCATGGCGGAAATTGAAGGAAAGGTGCTAGTCACAGGCGCTGGAACTTCAATTACTCCTCCCTACGTCGTCTAACTGCAAACGTGGAACACAACAACAATAATTAAAATTGGTTAGGTCAATCATCTGTCCGTGGTCTTGTCTTTCCCTGCAGGGTGGACTGCTCTTCCCTGGCTCTAGTCTGCCGGCCCAGTGGCTATATGTTCAAATCCCGATCTAGGCGGTTAAAAAAAATGTATGACCAGTGCTAATAGCTCGACCCAGTTTGAAATAGATGCCACGGAATGTCCCGGAGAGTAGAACGACTGACATTATATTAACATCACCCATCAAGTGTCGAACGTCTTCAAAACATATCACGCTAGCACCATATAGGCTACCGAGGGAACCGCGGTAGCCTAGTGGCTAGATGCTTGCCTACCAGTCGGGTGAGTTTGAATCTGCATGAAAGCAGATTGTAAAGCTTGACCCGGACTTCCAGGTGAAACCAGCCTAGAATGGTCACCAGGAAATGTCTCGGGACACGAAGGCGGTCGGCGTGATGTTGAGCACATCGCCTCTGGAGTGCCACTTGGTATATACAGTTATCAGTCTAGCATAATATCCCTCATACGCCTTATAGCACGTCAAAGGGTTTCTTCACTTAGTATTTTGTTGTTATCATATACCTAGCACGTCTCAAGACGAGTAAACGCGTCGTTTACTTTACTTTACTTGATTTTACTTTACTTAATTTTCTTTACTTAATTTTATTTTACTTGATTTTACTTTACTTTACTTTAGTTTTACGTTACTTCACTTTACTTTACTTCATTTTATTTTACTTTAATTCACTTTATTTTACTTTACTTCAATTTACTTCACTCTACATACACTCCCCCCGACCTTCGATTAGCGACTAGACAGCCTTCAATGGAGTAACATCCGGAAGGATCAGATCCATGTGTACAATACCCACATTAAAGAAATTAAACCTCTTCCACACAATCTGCCTTAGGAAGATTACAAGGCAAGATAAGATCCCAGACTCTGAAGTCTTAGAAATAGCTCCCATGTCCAATATCGACACTCTACTAATGCAGAATCAGATATTCGCTAGACTTGTCACGTGACTCGCATACCAGATCACAGGCTCCTTAAACGAATCTCTTACGCCGACATACGCTGTGGTAAACGCTCCCAAGGCGACCAGAGGAAACGCTTTAAAGACACTCTGAATTTATGACTAAAAGCTTTTGGAGTTCATCACGACGCTTGGGAAACTGCTGCCAAAGGCCGAAATTCGTGGCGTATATCATTGCGCTAGGGTGTAGTTACTTGTGAAGCAAATAGGAAAGCAAAAGGCTGAACAAAGGAAAAAGAAAAGAAAATCCCATTGCAGGAGATCCTCCTCCTGGAACGTCAAGCATTCTTTGCCCACATTGTCAAAGAACATTTCAAGCCAAAATGACCTTACCAGCCATCATAGAACTCACAGCTCCAAATTTTCAACCCCACCGGATAAAAAGAATGGTCATCATCATTCTTGATGGACAAACAACACATTGCAGTAGTTCTTTTCTTGTCATCTACCCTATCGCGTTAGAAACATATCCACTTGTTTAAATTAAGAATGTCCCCATTTACTTTGTAAGTTACATTGTGGTATTTCTTTTCTTTTCAGGTCTCGTCAAATTAACAGCTGGTCCTGTGTTTATGCTACTTGCCGGATATGTCATATTCGTACAGTACGGTCTCACATGGAGCATATTTTCTCAGTTGTGTGAGTCATTGTGTCCTGCACTGCTAACAATTTACAAGGTTCTCAACACTGACAGGGAGCCACGGTAGCGCAGTGGCCAGACGTTGGCCTGCGGGTTGGTGGTCATAGTCTCCATCTGCGATGGGGTGAATTCTAAGTTGTCAAATTGACATGGGCTTCTAGGTCAACCCAATCTACAAAAGTGCCAGGAAATGTCTCGACAAGTAAAAGCGGCCATTGTGATAATGACCTCATCACCCACCTAGTAATTAATTCATTCATTCAGCAGCATGTCCTTTTCAGAACCTCGCTTCCATATCAATCTTCCGGAAAACTTCTTGATCACAAGCGTCCGATACACCCATCTGGAGATCATCCGCCACATCTTGCACCAATCTTCTCTTTGGCCTTCCTCTTCCTCGCTTCCCAGGCATATACCACTTCATTATTGTTCTCGCCAAACTTTCATGACGTTTCAAGTGATTAAAATATTTCAATTTTCTCTGTTTTATCGTCTTTAATAGTCAACCTCCCCGGCCCTCGCCCCTAGCCCTCACTCCAAGGTGATCGGATTAATAAGCAGTTGGAGGACATATTTCAACAACAAAAGTAACGAATACGTAGGGGTTAATGTACCATTGTCTGCCCTATTCCTAGATAGTGGCTCGGACGTCTAGTATTTACAGACTCTTTGGCTGGTGAGTCATCTGAAGACATGTGCTCGCATCTATCAGGGGTGAGGTTGATGTAGAGACTTTCCTTCTGAGCCAGAACCACAGTACCATTGTCACGGGCATTGTGTTGGAGAGCTCTCCTCCCCCTCTCCAAGCTCAACATTTAGTGTGAAGAGCAGGACTAGCACTGAAACTTGACAACTGCGGAGAGACAAATTAACATGAAACCCGGTCGTGATGTATATACGAGGGATTGTAAATAAGTAATCTCTCCTATATTTTGTCTATGTACATACTTTATCGTGTGCAATGTATTAATTTAGCGGGATTCCTCATCCACTCTTCTGCACTGTGTATCAATACCAACCTGTTTCAGTCACACGTTGAATAGGTCAATCCTCACTGGCTGAAGGAAAGGGAAATGGCTCTCCGTTAACCGTATTGTCTCCACACAACATTCATCAAGCCCTGGGTTATTCAAAGGTTTGTTTACGGTGTCATCAACTCATTAATTTAAATGTTGTGTGGAGCCAATGAGGTTAGCGGGCAGCTTTGAGTCAACCAGTGAGGATTGACCTACTTCAGCTTCGTCACAACGATGCACCCAACATCGGACAGTGGACAGTGGTATTGATACACAGTGCAGAAGAGTGGATGAGGAATCCCGCTAAATTAATACATTGCACACCAATAAAGTATTTTTTTTTTTTTTTTGCATATCCTTTACAGGACATCGCTGTCAACAGCAGCATCTTTCAGCTGTCTGTTGATTTCTTGGCAAGATTGCGCTCAGTAGTTTGCCATTGCTTTCTGAGCGGCCGCCTCAGTATCCCGCAAGTCACCAGCGGGGGTCGAACCGCTCCCAGTTCTCTCCCGCTACAAGACTCTGCGTGATAAACGGGATTACGGAGAAAGTGTTGTAACCCCTCAGCCAGAGAGACCGGCAATAAAGTATGTACATAGACAAAATATAGGAGCCATTACTTATTGACAGTCCCTCGTATATAAAGGATTGATCCTCTGTTGAATCTCCATAAACAATGCTCAAACATTCGTTGATGCGAATCGGCGTCTCGCGTTCAGCATTGTGGAATTGTATGACATTGCGTTGCTTTAACCAAGTTTCTTGAGTGGCCGTTTTTAAACCGTTACTGTTGCGCAACCTGTGACTGAAACATGTTGGTAGTGATATACAATGCAGAAGAGTGCTTAAGGAATCCCGCTAAAGTAATTAGACTGAGACCAAAGAGAATCTACACAGCTAAACACAAGTCTAGCCCCAGGATTAATATTACTAACACTCACGATCCTGGAAAGTGCTTTGAATTTCAACAGCAACTTGAAGACGCTTTCAATGATACATCAGAAAATTGTATAGTAAATGATACATGGAGTAAACTTAAGGAAACTATTTATAAAACAGCGGTAGGGGTTTACGGCACTGTGGATCATAAGAGGCAGGACTGGTTTGCGGCAAACAGCCAGATACTGCAGCCCTTGATTGATAAAAAGAAAATAGCTCTCTTAAGAAACAAGGAAAGACCAACACGTAACACTCTGAGTGAGCTGAAGCAAGCGAGAAAGGATGTACAAAAGGCTGCCAGGCAGTGTGCGAATGACTATTGGATCAAGTTATGTGAGTCCATTCAAATCGCAAGTGATAAGGGAAACATCAGAAGCATGTATGAAGGGATAAAGAAAGCCTGTGGTCCAATGATCAAAAGAACTGCAACGCTGAAAACCTTGACTGGAGAAATCATCACTGATAAGAAACAGCAGATGGATAGATGGGTCGAGCACTATTTAGACCTTTACTCAAGTGAGACCAAGCTAGCGGATGATGCCCTCAACGCCATAGAGGCCCTGCCAACTCTTGACCACCTGGACACACTTCCCACTATAACAGAAGTTAAGTGTGCTATACATGAGCTTGCATCTGGCAAGGCTCCAGGTAAGGATGGGATTCCAATAGAGGTAATCAGGAGTGGGCAAGACACACTCGCTCTACAGATCCACCAGCTAATAGAGCTATGCTGGCGAGAAGGACAAGTCCCACAGGATTTCAAAGATTCAAACATCATAACGCTGTACAAGAACAAATGAGATCGGAGCGACTGTAACAACTATAGGGGTATCTCACTTCTGTGTATTGTTGGGAAAGTATTTGCCAGAATTGTCCTGCACAGACTTCAAGTCCTGGGAGATCAAGTCTACCCCAAATCACAGTGCGGCTTCCGTCAGAACCGGTCTACCATTGATATGATATTCTCATTGCGACAGATGCAAGAAAAATGCCGGGAACAAAATCAGCCACTGTTTATTGCCTTCATTGACCTCACAAAGGCATTCGATTTGGTCAGACGTGAGGGTCTGTTCAAAGCACTAAAGAAGATTGGCTGCCCACCAACTCTTCTGTCCAGTGTGGAATCGTTCCACACAGGCATGAAGGGTATAATCAAGTTTGATGGCTCAACTTCAGAAGAGTTTGAAATCAAGAGTGGAGTGAAGCAAGGTTGTGTACTATCCCCCACCCTCTTTGGGATATACTTTTCACTTCTACTGAAATATGCCTTTCGTGATCAGGATGACGGTATATACATTCACTCACGCTCAGATGGTGGCCTCTATAATGCTCAGAGATTGAAGGCCAAGACCAAAATTAGCAGGGTATTAATCAGAGAGTTGCTTTTTGCGGATGATGCTGCGATTACGACCCACTCTGAGGAAGAATTACAACATCTACTATCTGCATTCTCCAATGCTTGTTCTGAATTTGGTTTAACAATTAACAAAAAGAAGACACAGATTATGTCACAAGGTGCACATGGTGTACCATCAATCTTTATTGACGACGCCGAACTGGAGATAGTAGACCATTTTACATATCTAGGATCAGAGGTAAATAGCAAATTATCCCTCGATCAGGAAATCAACATCAGGATTGGCAAGGCAGCAACAACAATGAACATGTTAGCAAAAAGAGTCTGGGAGAACAGAAAGCTTACTGCCAAAACAAAAGTCCTCGTCTACCAAGCCTGTGTCCTTAGTACTCTTCTTTATGGCAGTGAAACCTGGACAACTTACGCACGCCAAGAGAAACGTTTAAACAGCTTTCATATGCGGTGTCTGCGAAGAATACTTGGTATTAAGTGGGAAGACAAAATCACAAATACTGAAGTATTGGAAAGATCAAGTTGTGTGACGGTGTATTCCATGCTCAGTCTTCGTAGACTTAGATGGATAGGACACGTTAGGAGGATGGATGATGGTAGAATACCAAAGGACATCTTTTTTGTTGAATTACAGATGGGTAGGAGATCTCAGGGTCGGCCTCTACTACGATACAAAGATGTGTGTAAGCGGGACATGATTGATACAGGCATTGATAATGCACATTGGGAGCACGTCGCCGCTGAACGTGTTGCATGGAGGGCAACTATCAGAAATGGAATAAAGACAAAGGAGAAAATGATTGCAGATAAAGCACACACAGAGCGTGAGATACGTAAGATGGTGCAAAATGGTGGAAGTGACCATGTTTTCACATGCACCTACTGTGGGCAAACATTTGCAGTAAGAATTGGCCTTACCAGCCACACTCGCCACCGCCATGGATCGTAGTTATTAAGCCTTTTTGAAGCACAATGTACCAAACTATCGTCTGTCAAGACGGAAAGGTGTCAATGAATGATTATATATGTCACTTTCAAATTTCTATCGTAAATGTCACATTTAATTATTCTATCATATATGTCACGTTGCGTGTTTCTATCTTTAATGTCACATGTCATGTTTCTATCCTATGTCACTTTTTATGTCTGTACCGTATATGTCACATGTCATGCTTCTATCATATATATATA
The DNA here is from genome assembly GCA_963921405.1 of Cepaea hortensis. Lineage (NCBI taxonomy): Eukaryota > Metazoa > Mollusca > Gastropoda > Stylommatophora > Helicidae > Cepaea > Cepaea hortensis. The sequence continues at coordinate 48,634,375 of OY992893.1, forward strand.
TATAACACTAGCTGACCCTGCCCGGCGTCGCCAGGCATCTGGAGGGGAGCGTCTCATTTATTCATATAAGTAGTCATTATACATTCAAATATTGTTGTTTGTCCATCAAGAATGATGATGACCATTCATTTCATCCAGTGGGGTTGAAAGCATGGAGCCGTGAGTTCTAAGATGGCTGATAAGGCCTATTTTGGCTCGAAATGTTCTTTGACAATGCGGGCAAAGAATTCTTGACATTCCAGGAGGAGGATCTCCTGCAGTGGTTTTTCTGTCCAGCCTTTTCTTCACATCTCTTGCAGTCCTGGTTGCCTCACAAGTGACTGCACTCTTATGTAATGATGTACGCCGTGAATTACGGTCTTTAGCAGCAGTCTCCCAGGTGTCAGGATGAATTCAAAAGCTTTCAGTGAGACTTTCAGTCTTTAAAACGCTTCCTCTGGCCGCCTTGGGAGCGTTTACCACAACGCAGCTCGCCGTAAAAAAAATTGTTTAGGGTGCCTGTGATCTGACATACGAGTTAAGTGACCAGTCCAGTGAATCTGATTTTTCATTAGTAGAGTGTGGATGCCGGTCTCTCTGGCTGATGGGTTACAACACTTTCTCCGTAATCCCGTTTATCACGCAGAGTCTCGTAGCGGGAGAAAACTGGGAGCGGTTCGACTCCCGCTGGTGACTTGCGGGATACTGAGCCGGCTGCTCAGAAAGCAATGGCAAACTACTGAGCGTAATCTTGCCAAGAAATCAACAGACAGCTGGAAGATGCTGCTGTTGACAGCGATGTCCTGTAAAGGATATGCAAACCAAAAAAAAAATAGTGTGGATACTGGGCATGGATGCTCTGTATAGAACTTCAGTGTCTGGGATCTTGTCTGCCATTTAATCTTCAATAGCTTCCTAAGGCAGACTGTGTGGAAGTGGTTTAATTTCCTAGCAGGTCGCTGATAAACAGTCCAAGTTTCACAAGCACATAGCAGTGTGGATAATACAACTGCTTTGTAGACTTTCAGCTTTGTTTGCAGGCTTATTAAATTTATGTCCCACACATTCTTGTATTCAGAGAGATTCTTGTACATTCTGCCAAAGGCCGCACTGGCCTTGGAGATTCTTGCATTCACTTCGTCATCAATTGTGGAAGTTTGTGACACGGTGCTGCCAAGATAGGTGAATTTGTCCACAACACTTAGTCAATGACCGTTCACCTTGATGTATGGCACGGTGTGATTATTTCCTGGAGCTGGCTGGTACATAACTATAGTCTTCTCCAATTTGATATTGAGCCCAAAGTTGGCACAGGCATATGAGAAAGCTGAAACATTGTGTTGCATGTCTGCCTCTGAGTTGGTATATAGGGCGCAATCATAAGAAAACAGCAGTTCTCTGACGGTGTCGCTGTTAGTTTTGGTTTTGGCTTTCAGTCTTCTGAGATTTAACAACTTTCCATCCATGCGGTAGTTGATGTCTATTCCAATATCACTGTTCTCGAAGGCATTCGTCAGCATAGCTGAAAAAGGCATTCGTCAGCATAGCTGAAAACATAAGGCTGAACAGTGTTGGTGCCAGGACACATCCTTGCTTCACTCCATTGTTGACAGGAAAGGGCTCAGACAGTTCATCATTTTCCTGTACTCTTGCCTGCACACCATCATGAAATAGCCGCACTATTTGGACAAACCATATTTCGCCATAATCTTCCACAGTCCTTCTCTGCTGACTGTATCAAAAGCCTTGGTATGGTCAATGAAAGTGGAAACATTTCAGCGTTCTGTTCCTGACATTTCTCTTGCAGCTGCCTTGCAGCGAAAATCATGTCAACAGTTCCTCGTTCTTTTCTGAAGCCATACTGACTCTCAGAAAGAAAACCTTGATCGAGATGGGCCGTCAGGCGATTCTGAAGAATTCTGGCGAGTATTTTCCCTGCGATTGAGAGCAAGGGGATGCCTCGGTGGTTGTAACAGGATTCGCGGTTTCCTTTACGTTTGTAAAGGTGGACTATTGACGCGTCCTTGAAATCTTGTGGCATGGTCTCGTTCATCTATATGTTTGTGTAACAATGCGTATACAGAGGATCAACAAGTTCTGCTGTGTTATTTCAAAACAGGCTTTATTTACACATGATGGTCGATACAAAATCCAAGTTCTAATCAATTATGATGTTGTCTTCTCTTCCCTCGTTCTTGGTGGTCACTACCCAACAACAAGCTACGTCACGACTTGAGCATCCTTCTTACTGTTCTATATGGATGCTCAAGCGTGCTGTAGTCTTGCACCCCTAAGCTAATACTGATATGATATTCATTCTGCTACACCTCCCTGTCTTTTAAAAGACTTTTCTTCTTCAAAAGTCTTAACTCCTAACCCCTTTATCCTACACCTTCTCTCCTTACCTCCCATAATTTCTCTAAGCCGCCCCAAACTAACTCTATTTTAGGTGAATATTTCCTTCTAATTGTACCACATAGCAAACCACTATGAAGTTACAATTCTTCTTCGTTTCTGGCTCTTCAAAGTTTCTTTATAAAATATATATATATCATAAGAATGGCTCGTATCAATCGTTATCGTACACTTGACATTATGAAATTTCTCATTCACACAACACAGGATAGACAGAAAAGATGTAGTTAAAAAAGTAAAGAAGGGGTGCGCACCCAATTTATGAAAAGTATAAGGAAATAGTCAACACAATCACATTTACCTCTCTTGCCAACGAAAAAACTTTTGTAAGAAGTTTTTTAAAATATATCTTATGAAATACATCTCTGTTCACTATAAATTAAGTTGATCTAAGTTTTCTTTTATATACTCAACATTTATATTGCCATATATTGCCATCCACAACCTTGTCTATATTTCACTTATCTCACCTTCAACCATGAAGCAATGTTCATATTCCATGAACATTTTAAATTAATTAACGCTGTTTTTCCACAGCTCCTATATTTTACCCCCTCACATCCCATGACACGCCTCCTTGTTTATCTATTCCATATACCCAACCGTATATGCTGCCATTCACAGCCCCCTTTTTATCTATTCTCTATTAACCAACTATCATATCGTTACTCATAATATGGTATCCAATCCATATATCTTCAATTAATGCTGACTTTAATGCAGCTCCTATTTTAACTTTCCCATAACCATCCCCGGCATGTGTTTCTAATACTTCATAGCCACGTCAACCTCTTTATGCTGATTATCACAGCAACAGAATATACCCATGAACATATTATTCACAAGGATAATGTGTCTCTCTACTAGTCCTCGGTAGTTTATTACTATTTTCTGAACGAAGGGTTCTATATAAAGTCCCATGTATTGTTTTTATACTGGACAAAATCATAACTATTTGTAATTTAAACTCAATTTAACTGATTTCTAACATTTTTATAAACAAGGTAATTCTTATTTAACACACAAGACAATTCACAACAGGACATCATACCCCCCCCCCCCCAAGTTTTTATACATCATTTATGTTTCCCCTCATATCAATTAAAGGTATTAACTCATTCAAAGAAAAACATATTTTAAAATAATATAACATACATCCTATCTATTGTTAGTCTCTTTTATGGACTAACAATAACTTATTTATCTATTTAAGAAAACTCAAGAAGTCAAACCATAAAATCAATTGGCAATAAAATTACAGTAAAAAAAATATACCTCACTCTAATTTGCATCCATATTAGTTATCTTAATACCTAATTATGTCTATTCTTCAATACAACTCATTATAAGTATCAATAGAACTCTTTTCCATAACAAATGTGTCATGTACATCCTCAAGTATCATTTTCCTTTTTAAATCATGAAATTTATATCTTGCTATCTGCAGTATTTTCTATCAATTTATTTCCTACGTTTCCATTTCCTCAGTAACTCCAAGTTCCTTTGAATAAGTGCTATCTCCACATCAATGTCTTCTTCTTCGTATAAAGTATTACTTTCTTCCATACTACTATTTGATTCTGAATTTTCATCCATTTCTTCTTCATCTGTATGTCTATTACTAGCAGCTGCCAATCTTTTTTTTTTCTATATCCAATCTAATTTTTTATCATCGTTTCTTAACGACCTTTCTAATAGGGGTATATATTCGTCGCTTGATGAATTTTCCCTAATTCTTCTCTGTCTTTTCACTTCTCTTTCTCTCTGTCTCTCTATTCTCCTTTTCGTTGCTTGTCTAGTATTTTTAAATGGGGCACCTGTCTCTTCTTCCATAGATTCTATACTATCATAATGACTCTCATTCATATTTTTATTTCTATCGTTTTCGGTATTGTCTGTTCTTGAGTATCATCACAAACTGGAGTTGTTATTAATTGACTTTGTGCTGGATCTTTTCTAAAATCTGGGGGTATTGTAGCTCTTCTGACGACTTGTTCATCTAAGTATACGGTGTCTGAATAATAATAATAATTATTATAATTATTATTTCCCTTATCATCATTATCTCTTCTTAAGTGCTCTACGTGTGCCCTTGCTATATGTCCCGTGATCTGGTTCTTTATACTGTACGATACATTTCCTAGCTTTTCTAAAATGTAATAACCTGGAACCCAACGAGCATCAAACTTAGAGTTCCTTCTATGCTTCTTATAATAAACTCTATCACCTACTTTGAATTCCTATAATTTTGTATTCACGTTTCTGTACTTTTTCTGTCTTTCTCTAGATTTAATTATATTGTTCTTTAATCTTACATGTGCTTTATGCATTTCTTGTATGATGACCTCTTGAAAGTCTTCCCCCATATATTTACGTCTTGGTTTTAACAGATTATCTATGGGTAGTATTGGCTCTCTCCCGTGTAATAAATAAAATGGTGAAAACCCTGTGCTCTCATTTAGATTTGTGCGTATAGCGCTAAGCGCAGGTCCTAGGAATAGATCCCAATCTTTTTCATGTTCATCGACAATCTTTGCTATAATATCGTACAATGTTCTATGTTGTCTTTCGTTCTTAGCATTTGAAGAAGGTCTATAGTATGAGGTCTTTATATGTTTTATATTGAAATCTTTTAATAACTTTTCGAATTTCTTATTCACAAATTCTTTACCATTATCCGTGAGTACAATCTGTGGGCAACTAAATCTTGGTACGAATTCCTGTAAAAAAATATTAATGATAGTATCTGCGCTCTTATCTGGGATTGCATAAACTTCCGGCCAAAGACTGTAGACGTCCACCATATGAATTAGATATACGTTCCCTGATAATGTTCTAGGGTGAGGACCTGATATATCTAAACTAACTTTTTGCATTGGAAACTGAGGGATATCTGTATCTTGTAAGGGACACTTAATTGTTTTCATATTCCTTAATCTGCATCTTTCACACGTATCGACATATTTACAAGCAGTTTTAAATAAATTCGGCCAATAATATTTATTCGTAAGTGCTTTCACTAATTTATCACGACCGAGATGACCATTCTCATCATGATATGCTTTTAAAACTTCATTTTCCAAATGTTTTGGAATATATTTCCTTAGCTGTTCGTTTCTTTCACTCATGTAATATAACTGTTCATCCTCTAGCAAAACTAAATAATTCTTCGTATACTTATTCTCACCCGTTTCTTTTAATTTCTGTTTTATTTCTAAGACTTTTGGATCTAATTCTTGTTCTTCTTTCATATTAAATTGTGCTAAATGTGGGTCTTCTGATCTAGGTTCAGACTCTTGATCTGACAGTAAACTCTCAAAATCTTCTCTATTTATTATGGCAGAATCTAATATATTTACTTGCCAGTTTCGGTCGTCTATCTCCGGTTCACCTTCGTCTTCCGTGTTTCCTGATGACTGTGGAATAGGGATTCTAGACAATAAATCAGCGCATGTGTTGTTCCTACCTGGTATGTATTCTATTTTTGTATTGTATCCTTGTAGATTCAACGCCCATGTCTGTATTTTTATGTTCTGCACTGGAGCTTCTAACAAAGATTTTAAAGGCATGTGGTCAGTTCTAATGATGAAATTTGTGTTATGTAGATAGTAGTTAAGTTTCTGAAGAGCGTAATGAATAGCATAAGCCTCCTTCTCAATAGTAGACCATTTCCGCTGAGACCTGCTAAGTTTATGAGACAAGAAATAGATTGGCCTTTCATTTTTAACCCCTGGTATTCCAGATTATTTTCCTTCATATGGTTGAACCAAACACGCTCCTATAGCATTATCTGAAGCATCTGTATATAATATTAACTGTTTATTCAAATCTGGATATGTCAATAGTGGCACTACTGTTAAGCTATTTTTTAAAAACTCGAACGCTTTTTGACATTCATCATCCCACTTAAATCTAGCGTATTTGCCAGTTAAGTTAGTAATAGGCTCTGCTATTTTTGAGAACCCTGGAATGAAACGCCTATAATACCCACAGGTTCCGATAAACGCACGCACTTCTTTTACGTTAGTTGGAGGAGGTAATTCTCTAATAATTTTAACCTTATCTTGATCTGGTTTAATTCCGTCTCTATTAATAATATACCCCAAATACTTTGTTTCTGTTTTTAAAAATTCGCATTTACTGAGCTTCAGTTTGACATCATGTATTCTTAATCTGTCGAATACTAATTTTACATGTTTTAAGTGATCATCTACATCTCCTGCTGTATAAATTAAAATATCATCTATGTATGCCAATGCAAACTTTTGCATACCCTCTAATACTTGATTAATTAATAGCATATAATAAGAGGGCGCTGTACGTACTCTAAAAGGCATTCGTAAGAATTCGTAAGAACCTGCGTGTGTACAAAAAGCACTCTTTTTCTGGGCGTCTGGGGACATAGGTATACACCAAAATCCTGATCTTGCATCTAACGTGGTAAAGAAAGTAGACCCATTAAGTAAACCCAATATATCGTCAATCAGGGGTAATGGGTACGCTATATTTTTAGTGATTTTGTTCAACGCCCGGTAGTCGCAGCAGAATCAATGTGAACCATCAGCTTTGGTCACGATTACAATCGGAGATGACCATTCTGACTTCGATCTTGTTATTATTCCTGCTTTCAACATATCTTCTATTGCCTTTTCCACAATTTCTCTATTTCTTAGGGGAGTTCTATATGGTTTTAAACTAATTGGTGGATGATCTCCAGTATCTATTTCCATCGTAACTGTTTTTGTCCTTCCCAATTCTAAATCATTAATTGCAAATACATCATGATTCTCTTTTATAAGTTGTTCTAATACTTTCTTATTTTCTGGTGGAGTTTTTAACTGTGCCAACAATTCTTGCTCTCTTGTTATTTTGTCTAGTGAATGTATTTGGGCTGTATTTCTTCTGAATGGATGGATCAATTCATCCTTCTTCACGTTCCCTTTTCTTTCGCATCTGCGTCTGTTATTAATTCTTTCACTAGGAGTTTCTGAATAATTTATTCCAGGCATTTCTACTCTATCTGTTGCTAATATGTCATTAATGTTATGTTCTACTTTGGCTATTACACATCCTCTGTATAATTTAATTTCTCTACCTGTGTTGTTAATAATCATTACTGGAAAAGTTAAGTGTTTATCTAATGATATTATTCCATCCGGAACTTCTAGACCAGGCTCATCAATTACCTCCCTTTGCAATTCAGTGATTCTAACTGTGTGTCCTACTACATAATACGGATTTCTTTTTACCTTTGCCTGTATCAAATTAACCGTCTGTGGTTTTAACGTCGTAGACATTTTAACTCTAACCAGTGATGAAATGTGCATGTCTTCTTCTAAATCTACATACACGTCATTGAATTTTAAATTATGTAGATCAAACATAAGTCTTACACCATTTTTTATTAGAAAATCTCTTCCTATAAGCATATTTCTATTTAAATCTTTCACTACATGAAAAAGATGTCTTATGTTGATTCCCCCTAATTTAAGATTTATTATTGTTTGGCCAACTACTTGTAAATTTTATCCTGTAACAGAGTGAAGATTATTATGACTCCTAAATATTCTGCAATTTCTCATTATTTTGTATAAAAAAACTTTCTTTGATTACACTAACCTGAGCTCCCGAATCAATTAATGTACGAACTCTATATTTTCCTATTTCTATTATACATGAGCTGGGATCTGTTTTATTCTCTGTAAACTGTTTGATTTCATCTAGTTGAAAGCATTCCCTACTCCTCCTACTATACCTGTTATTAAAATATTCTTTAAATCTTGGGACCTTGTTATTTTCCCTCCTACTACAGGTCCTATTTAATAGGTAGGGCGTCGTTTTTCCTGCGTTCTTGTACTTGTAAAACATCTGTGTCTATCTTCAACATTCCTATTTAATCTGCTATTGCCATTTCTACTTTGTGTATTCGACTGGACACGCCTGTTACCACAAAAGCGAAAAATGTGTCCACGTTGGCCACAAGACCAACAGACTATATTTGTGTTATTTGTGTTACCTACCGTCTCACTTGTAGGATTTCTCATTTGTCTTCTTTCATCATAAACATTTCTATTACTACCTTGTAATTTTTGTATACCTCCTCTCCTATTCCATCCGTACCCTTGTTTGTCCTATCTCCATGGGCTCTTCAATCCTATCTTCTCGACTGGTACCTATTTCTCGTCCTACTCTCAATCTAAATCTACGTCTCAAGTTCTCCTCTTGTACTGCTATATCTACAGCTTGTGATAATCTCTCAGGATTTTCCCTCATCAGCTTAAATTTCAGTCCATCTGATTTTATACCATCTACAAAAATCCCGACCAACATCCGCTCCACCTCTTCTCCTCGTACGTTCTGTCCTAAGAATGCTTCTTCAGCCAGGTTAATCAACCTATCGCTGAATAATTGTACAATTTCTCCAGTGTTTTGTTTGGACTGTCTTAACACCGAAAACGCATGTTGTGGGTCCGTTATTTCAGCGTACTTATGGGCTAAATCGTCCTTGAACTGCTCCCATGTCTCATCTACCCTAGCCTCTAATTTTCTTCTGATATGATCAGAAACCGGTTCTGTTGCTGCCTGATAAGCAAGTTTCATTTTCTCTTCATCTGATGCTGACACCAAATATGCATATTTCTCTATTGAAGTTATCCACTTCTTAAAATCTTTTGCCTGTCCGCTAAATTTAACAATTTCAGCTGCCATTCCTTGTTGTTTCATGACTGTGTTGAGTTTACCTATTACCGTTCCTACCCCAGTCAAAACTTGTGTCAGTGAACCTTCTTCTGCCATGCTGAAATATTTTACCATACACCCATACAAGCAAATTCACATTTATAACAATTTATCTAAATGACCTATTAAAATCACATTAAAAATGTTCTCCTAGCAGTTATACTTAAATTAATTACCGTCAACTACCGTAGGGGTATTCCAGACTTTCAAGGCACAGACCTCGCATGGAAAAAGTCGGATGCGGATAAAGGTAAGGCCCTTCTTGCACGCTACATAGAACAGACTGACCAGAAAGACGAGCCCGCCAGACAGAGGACCACAACAACACTCTCTCGTTTGTGCGAGGGGTCGGGACAGACGAAGAATGGACGATCACAGTTGACATATTGCGTGCGATGCTCAAGAAATCACCTAACACCGCCCCAGGCCCAGACGGCATCCGATATGGTGACCTAATGGTGATATCAGATGATGACATGGAAGAACTGGCCAGAGAATTCAACACCAGTATCCAGAGGGGTCAGGTCAAAGAAGAATGGCTACACAGCTACCTGCTGCCGCTGCCAAAACCGAACAAAGACCACTCCAAGATAAGCGGCTACAGAATCATTACGATGCAGAATACTGTTGGCAAGCTACTGGAGAAAATTGTAGCACACAGACTTGCTTGGGACTTGGAACAGCTCGGCTGCTTCCCGCCCACACTTGGAGGATACAGACGCAACAAAGAGTCATGGCTGAATGCGGCGGTCTTTGCTCAAGATGTTTACGAAGGATTTCAGGTCAGAGAAGAGACATGTGCGGCCGCCATAGACTTAGAGGACGCATATAACAGAGTATCTTTCGAGCACTTGATGCAAACCCTCCTCAGACTGAAAGTGCACCCTCACCTTGTACGATGGATAGCTGCAGTTCTACTCCAAAGGAAGGTGGTGCTAAGATGCGGGAGTTGGTCTTCTGAGCCGATAACGATATGTCCAGGATTGCCGCAGGGTTCACCACTGTCACCAGTACTATTCAACGTGTATACGGTGCCGATCACTGAACAACAGTTGGATGGGAGGGGTAGGACTCTATCATTCGTTGACGACATCCTCGTGTATCGACAGGGTCGAGATAGACAGGCGGTTGCCAACTATATGCAGGGCGAACTAGATCGAATTTCCCCATGGTGTGCTGATGCCGATGCCCTTGTCAACCCTGCAAAGGCAACGGTTACATGGTTCTCACTAAACAACCATATTGTGAAAACAGACCTGCCGGCAGTAAGAATGGATGGGAGCATTCTGAGTAGAACCCAGTCAATGACATATCTTGGCGTGAGGCTTGATCGTAGCCTGTCCTTCAGAGATCATGTCGATTATGTCATAACGAAGGCTCGAAAAGGTTTGGCAGCAATGAGAGTCATGGCGAGTGCCAATATCGAGCAAAGACTGCTATTACTTCTGTTCCAAGGACTTGTGCTTTCACGCATCGAGTATGCCCTGGCCATCCTCACTGTCAGCCCTACACAGATTGGAAGACTTGAAAAGGTACAAAACGAAGCTATTCGCATCATTTTGGGCTGCACGAGAGACACCAGCTGTGTAGCAATGAGATACCTCCTTGACTTCCCGACAATGGAACACAGGATCACGATCTGGAGAGCTCGTGCATACTTAAAAATAAGTGCAGATGAGCAGCACCCTCTGCATGACGCTGTATTCAGAGAAAAGGGTGACCGGCTAAAGAGGGGCAAATCATGGATGGGTCGGGCGGAAGATGTCGTCGGACAGGTCTGCAGTCTTACCAGTATCAACCCCGGCAAGGAATGGGTGCCGGTGCCTCCAGCTTTTAAGTGTACCTTCTCCTGCATTATCACACTCGACAGACGGTGCAGAGAGCAGAACCCTGCCGCTGTCAATGCAGAGGTTAACGCGCTCATCTATGATCACTCAGATAGCCCCGAAGTGCTCATCTATACAGATGGATCTGTTGTAAAGCAGCAGAGAAGTTCGTGGGCATTTACAGCCCGCTCAGCGGGCCGAACCGTTCAAGAATCCAGTGGTGCCCACTCCATGACCACGAGCAGCATGACGATGGAGGTGATGGCAGTTACACAGGCTTTCATATGGCTGGAATCACAGCATTATACCAACGTGTGTGTACTAAGTGATTCAATGAGCATGATTCAGAAGGTCGAAGCTGGATCTGTACGTAGACAGTGGACTGAGTCGCTGCGGAAGTCTGTTGTCCGCAAAGTCACCTTCATCTTCGTCCCGGGACATGCGGGAGTCGAGGGAAATGAACGAGCTGATAAATTGGCTGGCTCTGCACCCCCTGTAGATGGCCAGCCCATGGATCGTGCCGATGTTATTAACGCCCTTAAAGATATGGCGAGAACAGAGGATTTTGACGCCAGTGATTCCACATCGCTTTCCAGGATGAAAGACCTGGGAGTAAGAATCGGCACAGCCAGACGCGAGAGGTACATCGGGAAAACAAAGCGCCTCGTCAACCAACACAGAACTGGCACTATTAGCCACCGGACGCTGATGCATATGCTGGGGGGAGGATCTGAGCACCTATGGACATGTCCGGAGTGCAACGAAGATACCCCAACTGATAACTAACTAACTAACTAATTACCGTCAAGCATGTCTTTCCTTGATCCAAGAGAAGCGTGAATTCACGTACGTTCTTTAAAAATATCCCTTGTCACGGTTCATGTATAACTCAAACGTCTGGAGTTCGTATTATTTAGTAGCCATCCAAACGCGACTTCAGTGATATCCTTCTTCCAGCGTCTCAGGTTTCGTTACTTTCACTTTCAGCCCCTGGTCGGGCCCCTACCAGACTTGCAGTTTCTTTTCACCCTAACAGGGCTCTTCAAGGCGTCGGCTTGAAAGCGAGTCCAGCTCGATAGAACGATTTAATTTGGGTCTTCTCTTCAGCAGGTCGACACCCTGTTGAAATGTTCGCTTTTGTTGAAAACATTTTGATTTGCTGGAGTTCAGGATGAGTGAACGCAACTGTATTTTCTCGTAATTTCCAATTGAAGGAGCAATAGGGTTGACTCAAAATAAGCTCTCATTTTTCTTCAGGTTCTCAAAGTCAATATTAAATTAACATAACAAAAGGAAACAGCTCCTTTAAACCAATTCTCTATTGAACTCGAGTTGTTTATAGCTGTCTTGAGATTTCTTTGCTAGTATGTAAATGTGTGACCTTCAACACAAGGTTACTTAACGGCTGAAATAATGCAAGTCAAACCTCACAGCAATTCGACAAACATCACGTTGCTTCAAGTATTTCTGACGAAAAACATCTTGATAAAACTCCACAGTCATAGGCAATCATATTATGTATATGGCTCCATTCAAAAATCTTGATGTATGTAAGTTTAATTTAGGTAGTCTGAAAAACGCTTAAATTTTGACCTTGATTCAATTATAGTTGGTCCGATTTTGAATTTTTTTTTCTTTTATTTAATGAATGTCTAAAATTTAGTTCATACCTCAACAAATTGGTTAGTCCACTTTAGCATGCGGCATGTTGACTTTCGTACTTCACGTTGTTCACGCGACATTCAAGTAAAAAATCGAAGCCTGGTCACGGCACCATTTATCCATCTGTAACAATGCGTATACAGAGGATCAACAAGTTCTGCTGTGTTATTTCAAAACAGGCTTTATTTACACATGATGGTCGATACAAAATCCAAGTTCTAATCAATTATGATGTTGTCTTCTCTTCCCTCGTTCTTGGTGGTCACTACCCAACAACAAGCTACGTTACGACTTGAGCATCCTTCTTACTGTTCTATATGGATGCTCAAGCGTGCTGTAGTCTTGCACCCCTAAGCTAATACTGATATGATATTCATTCTGCTACATTTGTAAAGACTTGGTGAAGCTGCTCTGTTAGGACCGGCCCACCTGCCTTGTATATCTCTGCTGGGATGGAGCCAGGACCGGGCGCCTTTCCACTTGAAAGTTGCTGGATGGCTTTGTTTACTTCCACTATGGTTGACAGGTCATCAAGTTTATAATTAGTGGGAACTTGAGGAAGGCAGTTGATGGTTTCATCATCGAAGAAAGAAGTTGCATTTAAGATGTTGCTGAAATGCTCTACCCAGCGTTGAAGGATTTCTTTCTTATTGGTGACCAATGTTCCCCCATCTGCACTGAGGAGGGGAAATATGCCTGGTGATGTAGGACCATAGACCGCTTTCAGTGAGTCGTAGAAGTTTTTCAGATCATGTCTGTCAGCAAAGCCTTGAATTGCATCAGCTTTGCTGCTCAGCCAGGAGTCCCGCATGTGCCGACGTTTCTGCTGCACTACTCTCCGAATGTTATTGAAGGCATCTTTTTTATGTTGACTTCGGGTCATTCAAATGTGCCTTGAGGAGAAGATGTTTCTCGGCCAGAAATTGGTTGATGTCTTCATAATTTTCATCAAACCAGTCTTTATTATGCTTTCGGGAGGGGGGGGGGGGGGCTGGGCTGGGCCCAGGATTTCCATAGCAGTGTTGTAAATTATGTCCTTTAGGGCTCTCCACTCTGTTCCCACATCCTGTTTAGCTGCAGCATTTGGCTTAAGGCGGTCTTCCAGTGTGTTTTCAAACGACAGCTGCATTTTATTGCTGATTAGGCGGGTGACATTTAGTTTTCTTTGCAGTTTTGCTCCCTGAGGACGCCATGGTGGTATGATGTGTATGTTTATTTTCGAGATAATGAGACGACGGTCTGTCCAACATTCGGTAATGAGGTGCCAGTGTTTCGAGCGAGGGTGCATCCATGATGTCCTATTTCTCGTGGGAAGACGGAAACTTGAGGTGGTGATCAGGAGATTGTGTTCGGCACAGGTCTGAAGGAGGAGGAGCCCATTGTTGTTACAATTTCCGACTCCATACTTTCCAATGATGCGATTCCAAGAGGCGGTATCCTTGCCTACTCTGGCATTGAAGCCCCCAAGGAGTATAAGTTTGTCTCCTTTGGGAACAGATGTTAATACGTTGTGCAGGTCCTCATAGAACTTGTTTTTGACGTCATCTTCATTTGTCATGGTTGGTTCGTAGAGACTAACGATGGTTGCATGCTTCTTTCCTTTCAGCAGGTGTACTTAATAGTAATAAGCCTGTCATTTATAGCCTTCGGAAATTCAGCTAGTTTGTCAACCAGGGACAACTTAATGGCAAATCCCAGACCAGACTGGCGTCTTTCCTCGCTTTTCCTTCTACTCCAGAAAAATGTGTAGCCGGCACCTACTTCGCAGATTTGGCCTTCATCTGCAAGTCGTGTCTCTCTCAAGGCTGCAATGTCGATGTTGTACCTGCCCAGCTCTCTCCCAATAAGTGCTGTTCGTCTCTCTGAGCTCGACGCGCCGTCTCTATCAAGTAGGGTGCGTACGTTTCAAGTTACGATTGTCAAGGTAAGATGGTTAGCTCTTTTAGCTTTTCCTGTTTTTACTTTGTTTGTTTGTCGACCGCAGTATAGGGTACCCACCAACCGCGGCTAGCTGATTAGGTAATGATGGAGCAGACAATGTTTAGGGCACCTTTTCTAACCCCTTCCTCGTGCTATGGAGGTGAGCAGTGCTTTCCTATAGAGGGCTGCTCTGTCACTCAGGGGGCTGCCGAATCCCACTACTGCCCCGGTCAGTAGAAGACGACCATATGGCCTGAGCCGCCTGTGTGCAGGTCTGCGACTACGGCTGCTAGCATACCCACGCCTGCCGCTTCGCCGCTCGCCCATCGCCACAGGGCTTGAAGGTGATATATGAAGTTGGATGAAGAATAACTTGCGCGATGAATTGGATTAAAGTGAGGAAGAGTTGCGCAATTCGTCGACTTCACTCTCTCGCCTGAGTCCATCTGAGTCTAGTGGCAAGACAAGTCAAGACGACTGGAGGCAAATACAGGTGCAGTGGATGACCAGGGCGCTCTACGTGCCTTGCTGTGCTCATTACGTTCCACAACGCTTTGCAGGTAAACGCCGTCTTGCCCGTTGAATCATCAATGATTTCATCCGCGCAGTCTGCCGAATCCTGTCTTCGCATGCTGAGTAGGCATACCCTAGTTTACCGCTTGGTTTGACACCAAATCGGCTACCCACATCTGGTTTAGCCAGCCTTTCACAGCTGTTGCCTGGGAGATGGCCACTGTCGCATGCTGACAGCTACTAGGAGCCACAGGCGGGAGCTGGAGGTCAGGCTTGGACCAGTGGGGGATGGGTCCTGAAAAGGACATGAGAGTCATCCTTACAAAAGGTGCTACCAATGCTTGACACCCCATACCCCCACATTCAAATACATTTCTCTAAGCACTCAGAGTACGCGTCCGGCCCCTGCTCCCGTTCCCGTTGCTCGTCTGTTTCTGATGCTCCCGTTCCCGTTCCTCTTTGCTCGTCTGTTTATGAAGCTCGTAATGCCTTTTTCTTTCGTATGCAAATTAAAAATTGATTTTAAACTAACTAACTATTTCAGTTGGATCCGTGGGAGTGAGAACAACATTTGTACAAAATGTCATCTCAATCGGATGGACCGTTCAGGAACGCATAAAGGACACACAAAGAAACAAACATTCTCTTTTATATATATAGTAGAATAGTAGAAGCTAGTAGAAGATATGGAAATATGGTATATGGCCAAGATATTGGAAGAGATCTATCTTCATTCCAATAACTAAAAAGAGCAACCTGAAACTATTGAACGTAAACTTGCAAAGATAACACGAACACCCAATAGATGCTGGGTTGACTGCGGCGTACTTTAAAGGATATGCAACTAACTTTCTCTCCCAAAAAAATTACATTATTCAGTAATGAGTGAGTGGCACCTTGCAGTCTTGACAGACCAAAGTATGTGAGTTGGAATTTGGCCAAAATTCCATCACAATGCCTGGGAAGAGCTTCAGAGAACATGTGGTTCCCAAACGACATGTTCCCTCTCTCGGCCTTGCCTCGTTTTACCCAGAGGAATGGATAACCATTACGTCTGGAACAAGGTAGGCTGCTGGGGGATTAGCGTCAAACCTCCGAGACCTCGCCTCCACGAGCAGGTGGCGAGTGGTGGCCAGATCCTGGAACCAAAGGGACCCGACTTACAGGCGTTCAGCCAAGTCCCAAAGGTGAGGACCTCGTACGCGCCTAGACCATAGGACGCGTACATCTGTCAATCACAAGTGTCCGGACCTGTGTAAAGCGTGTACTACCCTCAGACTCTCCGCTTGGCTTGTGCGGATCCCGCGACCACCGAGAATAGGCCCGCCGGATATATAACCGGAGATATTGCTCGTCTTTTGCGAGCAAATCTTCCATCCTTCCATTGTGCGGATCTCGCGATCAGCGAGAATAGGCCCGCCGGAGATATTGCTCAACTGTGCGGGCAAATCTCCACCGACTGACTGAATAAGTAAAGAAACGATAAGGTAGTGGTATTTCAATTGTTCTTGCGCTCCCACCTATGCTACACCCTTCATGTGTCTTCACAAAGTCGGACTAGAGTCAAGCTCAACAGGGTCTTCTTTCCCCGCTGATTCTACCAAGCCCGTTCCCTTGGCTGTGGTTATAGAAGAATAAAACATTTAATGTGATGTCGAAGAGAAATAAAATGAGTCAGAAAATTTTCACGTATCTAAAATAGATGCATTATGTTTATGAAAACTTTGAAGATGCCTTAAAGTTTTTATCACTTTGTTTATAACGCATATGACTGTAGATAAGTTCTTTAAACATTTTATAAAACTTTAAGAAAAATACAACAGTTGTTTAAATTACATAATATAGCAATGCTACTAAAAGTAATGTCCCTAAATATAACTTTTCTTGTTAAGTCCCCCTGCAATATTTTAATTATACATCTCTCCTTTTAATGTTGTTTTTTTTATTACGTACAAAACTGATTTTAAACTAACTAACTATTTCAGTTGGATCCGCGGGAGTGAGAACAACATCTGTATAAAATGTCATCTCAATGGGATGAACCGTTCGGGAACGCATAAAGGACAAACAAACAAACAAACAAACAAACAATCAAACAAACAAACAAACAAATATTCTCTTATATATATATATTTTATATATATCATGTTTCTATTCCATGTGTCACATGTCATGCTTCTGTCCTATATGCCATATTTCATGTTTCTGTTCTATATATTACACTTCATGTTTCTATCCTATGTGTCACATTTCATGTTTCTGTTCTAGGTACTACTATAAGTTTCACAGGAGCAGATTAGTTATTACATCAAGTATCCTGCTGAACCAATCCTACAATCCTATTATTTTGAAACAGCGGATGTCTTGGCAAACATTCGGTTTTCAAAGTGAAAAACATGTCGACAAAGACTACAAGTTTACACGGATAATTAAAAAAAAAAAAAAATTCTAAAGCATTCAAAGACACTAAATACAAAATTGTATCATATTTATAATATATATATGTTGGATTATTCTATTTGTATTCTATAATTTCAGCTTCCAGCATTAAAATCGCTAGCGATATAGGTCGCCTGAAAAACTTCAAACATGGCCCGGAGATCGAGAAAAACGAACATATTGATGCAGACATCAGAGTGGCAACATTGCAGTTCGCAGCACAAATAACCGCTTTTTCGAATAGTATAACAATTAAAGATGTAATAAATAAAGAACGAATTGCCCAGGCAATGACTAAATCTGTTGCCAGTAGCAACAACGTTGGAAATGTTGCCAGCAGCGCTAAAGTCAATGTGGTACACCACAATACATCCGCCAAGTTCGTGATGCAGGAAGTAACCAATTTGTTGAAGATCCAGCTAGAGATACACAACCCAATGCCGCCATTTTCTGTGAAAACACCATGCGTACCTAAACCAAAATTGGGTAAGTAGATCTGATACTGGACTACTCTTGTTCTCTTTAAGTGGAGCATTACGCCCTCGACCATCCGAAGTAAATCACTGCTATTCTTTTCTATCATATCTTTTCATGCTTCTATACTGTATCTCGCCGCCTCCCTGGCCTAGGGACTTTCTCCGTAATCCCGTATACTTTCGTGAGGAACGTGACGACGGCAAGAATCGGTAGCGGTTCTAACCGCGTCGGTAACTTGCGGGGTATGTAAGCCGGTTGCTCAGAAAGCAATGTCAAACTACTGAGCGTAATCTTGCCAAGAAATCAACAATCAGCTGAAAGATGCTGATTTTGACAGCGTTGTCCTGTAAAGGATATGCAAAACATTTATACTGTATCTCACATGCCATGTTTCTGTCCCTATTTATTACTTGTTCATGTGTCTATTCTATATGCCATTTTTCACGTTTCTATTATACCAGGTGATGCCCTAGCTGTGTATGCAGGTGCACCTCTTGCTGGAACCAGGCTTTCTCAATTTCACGTTTATTCGGTTTTTCTAAAATGGTTGCAGAATGTCAGTACGGTTCCGGTATTTATATTCTTGTTGAAGAAAATTGGTCTAATGAAACGTTTTCTACTGACGGCACATCATACTCCAATTTTCTCATCGCGTTGAGGCGCTTTATGAAATGCATTGGGATTAAAAGTGCTCCAAATACGATTATTTTGGCTATTAACGTATCCAAATAGATGAAATCATGCCGATGTTACATCGAAAATGGACTCGTCTTCTTTAGCTAAACATGTTTGAAATCTCGTGGAGTAGACTCTAGATTGGTTGTCACACGCTTTTAGTTCGGGCACAACATAAATCCTGTATGGATGAAAATTTAATCGTTGTTTAAGAATTTTGTGCACTGTGCTCTCTGATAGTTCAATTGTTGCGCCTTTTTTCTTAAGGACTTACTTGGACTTTTCTGGATTCTGTCTTGGATATCTAGACATTTTTCTTCAGGCACAGCAAGCCTTCCAGATCGTGGAGCATCTTCCAGATTTTCCGTAGCAAGAAACTTATTCAACAAATTTCTAACCCTAATGAGTTGAGGAGGTTGTTTACCAGGAAGTCTTGCTATAAATCTCTTGAACAACAATCTGTGTGTATAGTCCGCCATTTAAAACACTTGTTCAACCCCCCCCCCCCCCCCCACCCCCTCTCCCCCCCCCCCCCCCCCCCAAAAAAAAAAAATAAAATAAAAAAAAAATATTTATTCTGTTAATAACACCATTCTGTTTGGAGTGCAAAAAATTACCCCAGCCGACAACAGCAATTCGCTGCATATTACTTCACGGTGGACAGTGTAGACGTTATTTTATGACGTCATGTAGTTCATTCCTCAAATTTGAGATTTATGATGACATCATCGTGGTGACCGTCAGATAATACTGCTGAACTGTGTTCCATGTTGCCCCATTAGTGCTCAGACCATCTTAATGACTTGTGTTATTCAATGGCATGTGCACGGTGGAATCAAATCGATGAATGTTGTGTGGAGTCAATGCGGTTAACGGGCGGGCATGTCCGCTTTGCGTCAGCAGTAAGGATTGACCTATTCAGCTTCGTCACAACGACGTACTCAACGTCGGACAGTACTAACATCTTCTGTTGAATCTCCATAAACAATACTGGAAAGTTCGTTGATGCGAATCAAGGTCTCGCCTTCAGCATTGGGGGCATTCCATGACTTCTTCTTCTTCTTCTTCTTCTTCTCTCTTCTTCTTCTTCTTCTTCTTCTTCTTCTTCTTCTTCTTCTTCTTCTTCTTCTCTTCTTCTTCTTCTTTCTTCTTCTTCTTCTTCTTCATCTTCTTCTTCTTTCTTCTTCTTCTTCTTTCTTCTTCTCTCTTCTTCTTCTTCTTCTTCTTCTTCTTCTTCTTCTTCTTCTTCTCTCTTCTTCTCTTTCTTCTTCCTTCTTCTTCTTCTTCTTCTTCCTTCTTCTTCTCTTCTTCTTCTTCTTCTTCTTCTTCTTCTTCTTCTTCTTCTTCTTCTTCTTCTTCTTCTTCTTTCTTCTTCTTCTTCTTCTTTCTTCTTCTTCTTCTTCTTCTTCTTCTTCTTCTTCTTCTTCTTCTTCCTTCTTCTTCTTCTTCTTCTTCTTCTTCTTCTTCTTCTTCTTCTTCTTCTTCTTCTTCTTCTTCTTCTTCTTCTTCTTCTCTTCTTCTTCTTTCTTCTTCT